>MU670300.1:743-24876 GCA_026770625.1 Nicotiana glauca
GGGCACATAGGCTTCGCTCAGTATCTTCATTAAGGCATTCTTGTGAGCGTCTGAACTTTGCAGAAGAGCCAGGATAGATATCTGTGCCGGTGTTTTGTTCAACTGTTCAGCGACCGAGTACTCCTTAGCCTGTATTTTCCTCTAAAGATCATCGGGTCCTGTCTCAATGTGACGTCCCGGGGTTTGTTTACCGGACTCAGCTAGGTGCTCTAGGGTGTATACCCTCTCTGTTTTAGTCATTCCTTGTGCGGCAATCGTTTCTCCTGTCTTTGTCTTTCCTTTCCTCCTAGTTTCAGCAGTATAATCCCATGGTATGGCATTTGAGTGGAATGGTGTCATGTCATTAATTGCCACCAGAATAGGCACCCTTGGTGGTAACACATCAACTTCAAAGGGTGTAGGTGCCTTTGGAACTCCAAATTCAACTTCGATTGCCCGGACTCCTTCGCAGAAGGAGGCACTTCAAGTTCAAAAGGTATAGACATATTTACCTCGTCGTCCCTGGAGGGGTGATTCTGCACAACAATTGGGTTAAGGGTAACCGCTAGTTTCTTTGGCTCATCTCCTTCAGCAATCAAACCTATTGACCCTTTAGGGTCCCAATCATTCTCGATCTCGATCATATGAATGTCTCCTCCTTTGTGGTCAGGCAGGGGGTTGTTACAAATATTAGGAGCGGGCTCCTTTGCAACAATGACCTTATTGTCGATCAGGGTCTGAATCTTATCTTTCAATGAACGACACTCGTCAAGGGTGTGTCCCTTCATGTCGGAGTGATACGCATAAGTCTTATTGGGGTTGACCCACTGGGAGGGATTTTCTGGAGCTTTGGCTGGGATATGAGTGACGTAACCAGCAGCTTTAAGTCTTTCATATAACTGGTCAATTAGTTCTGCGATGGCTGTGTATTGTCTGGGAGGTTTACGGTTAAAATTTGGTCTGGGTCTCGAAAAATTTTGACGGGTGGGTGGTGATTGATAGTGAGAGGGTTGAGCATTATAAGCTTGGTAAACAGGTGCTGGTTGAGAGTATCTGGGTGAGGTGGGTTGATATGTGAGAGGTGGAGAGGACTGGTAAACGGGAGGTGGATAGGAGGATGTGGGTACTTGGTAATTTGGGATATGCTGATATGTAAGTGGAGGTGATGGGTAAGTGTGGTATTTTGGTGGTGATTTGGCTCCCTGTGCGACCATCACGGCACTTACATCATTCTTCTTGGACGCGCCACCAGTTTGTAAAGCCTTATTGGTGGCTTGCAATGCTTCAAGATTTGTAACCATACCATTCTTGATGCCCTCTTCGATTCTTTCTCCGAGTTTGATGATATCAGAGAACTTTTGACCCTCGATCAATATCAACCTCTCGTAATATTGGGGATCCTGAGCCCAGACAAAGAATCTATTCATTTGCTCTTCTTCTAGGGCCGGCCTGACCTTTGCAGCTTCTGACCTCCAACGAGTAGCATACTCGCGGAATGTTTCGGTGGGTTTCTTCTTCAAGTTCTGTATGTAGAATACATCTGGTGCGTTCTTTGTATTAAACCGGAACCTATCCATGAAGTCTGATTCCATTCCTACCCAATTCGTCCATTTCTTGGGGTCTTGACTGATGTACTAGGATAGTGCATCTCCCTTTAAGCTCCTCATGAAGAGCATCATACAGATCTTTTCATCTATTCCGACCCCCACTAGCTTATCGCAATAGGTCCTCAGGTGGACTTTGGGATCTCCTGCTCCATCAAACATTTCGAACTTGGGAGGTTTGTACCCCTCCGGAAGTTCAACATCTGGCTGAATGCATAGGTCTTCATAATTTAACCCTTTAATACCTTTGTTACCTTCCACGCCCTGAACTCGGCTGGTTAACTTCTTGAGTTCTACCGCTAAGTTTCTGATAAGGGAGTCTTTGTCATCAGACTCAGGTGCATTTGAGATGGTTTGGGCGTAGTGGGGTACAATATCCACGAAAATATGAGTGTTGTGGAGATGGTCGTTGGTGGTGTTCAGTGGCTCGGGAATGAGTAATGGAGTGTTATTTGGAGTGTGACATGTGTTGCAGTGAGTGGGTTGTATCTGTAGTTGTGGGGTGTTTTGTGGAGGTGCGGGATTTTGGGTGTTAACATCAGGAGCAGCAAGAGTGAATGATAGGCTTGCCAAGTTCCGAACCTGGTCCAATTCTTCCTGGAATTTCAGCAATTTCTGCTCAAGATGAGCAGTAGTTCCCTTAGCAATTGGGGTACCCTGAGAAGTTTCCTCCTTTTCGATCTCCTTTCTGGCGCTTGTATCTCCCATTCTACCTTTGTTCTTGTTCCGGACAGGACTCGGAGGAGGAGGAGGTGGAGGGCCATTGGATCTGGTGGAGTATGATGATGGTTCCAGAATGCACGAACTAACCTTTTGGGAGGGGAATAAAAAACAAAATAAAAAACAAAAAGGTAACAAGTTAGTGCGGGTTCTGAGAGAAAAGTATTGCAGTATTTAAACACATTGTGCGAGAATATAAATCGCATCCTAATTTTGGTGCCTCGTTGTGCCCGAGGTAGGCCTAGCGACAAATAGTTTCGGAGAACTTATAATGCTAAATGCCTCATTTTATTGATAAAAATAAGACGAATCCAAAACGACTCTAAATAACAGAAAATAAATGTCACTAGTGGCCGTTGGACTTATTACATCATTAAGGAAAAAATAAAGTGCTCCTAGCTACTTGGTCACAGAAGGACCTTCCCCAGATTTGGCATCCTTGTCTCCCTCGAACAGCTCCACCAACTCACGTAGTCCTAGCAGTAAGTAGGCTCGGGCCAGATGTCCACCTGCATTTCCTTCAGTGTTTTGGCAGTCCTCGATCCTTTTGATGAACTTTCCTTCCAACTCTACTAAACCCGGCTCCAAATATCCTAGTCGGTTGTTGGCGCTGACAACCATTTCTTTCCACTCCTTGATCAATTTTTGATTGGCTTCTTGCATTTCCCGATGCTCACTTTCACACTCTCGAATTCTCTTGCGCAGTTGATTATACTCATCCTGCGCTTCAGCATGCTCGTCAATAATTTTGTGACCTCGAATAAATCTCGACTGACCCATGCCATTGTCTTCTAACCAACCCAAATAATGCGGCACACAACTGGCATGGTACATGTCTGGCTCAATGGATTCTTTCCCCAAAACGATTTTGCAATGCCACAAATGCTGAGCTTGGCACCTGTGAGGGCTATCATCGTCCTGGAAATCAGCCTTGAGGTGACTCATTTTGTCGACCCTTGGTATGATTTGTTTTCTTACAGCTTGCCTCATGGCTCGGAGAGGAATATAAGGATAACTCCCTCTCAAACCAATCAGTATGAGAAACGGTGTATCTCGGGATCGGACAATGAATTCATCCGTAGGGAAACACTCAAACATCCATTGTACCTGGTCTTCTTTCAGATTTTCGAACAATTCTACCCACCCTCTGGCGTCCTCTGGCTGAGCGAACATCTTTGGCATATAATTCATACGCCTCGGTTGGTGGAAGGCGATATGATCGTCCCAATCTTTGTGTAGGATCTCCTGTCGGTATTCTCCTTTCTGGAGGTGTTACATGAGCCAAAGCTGAAGCAATAAGTTGCAACCCTAAAAATGACTACCTTGTTGTTGACATTTGTCCAAGGCGCGGTATATCTCGACGACGATCATGGGCACTAAGCTAAAAGTTTGCCCACCAATCCCTTCCATCAAAGTTTTGGTTACCATGGCTAGTCTGGTATGGATCCTAGCCTTCTTCATAGGGAACACGATCATCCCCAAAAAGCAAAACATGAAAACAAAGACCCTTCTATGGGCATGCCCCAATGAGGTGATAGCAAATTCGTCTGAATATGTGTGGTATGACTTGCTATAGCCGTACCTCTCATATAGATAGTCAAACGGGATATAAAAGTCTTTCAAGCACGTTAAGTCTAGATTCTTTTTCAATCCCATCATCTTAAGAAAACCTATTCCTCTGCGATTCTCGGGCATGAGCAAACCTGTAGTCTCCCAAGGAATTCCAGCTAAACCCCCTATGTCTTCAAGCAAAGGAGTTATTTCAAGATCACCAAAGCGGAACACAGATTTGTCACTATCCCAGAACAATGTTGCAGCCTCTATGATTCTGTTGTTAGACTGAATCTCTAGGAGAGAAGGCAGGTTCCCTAAGTACTTGCGGATGTGTGTTTGATCACTAGAATAGAGATTGTTCCACCAATTCAGCAGCCTCGGATGAATGTTGGTTATCATGCCAAATCTGGGGATTTCGTGCCTCATTTTCTGCAAAACAGAGTGTTAGGCCCTTACCCCCACCAGACTAGACTATTTAAATCAATAATTAGCATAGCAGGCACTTAAGTTTTCTAAATAAATGCACAGAACATGGAGGCGTCCGTTTGGGTTTCAAGGAAACCCGGTGGAATTTGGACAAGGCTATCTTAATGAGTCATTATGTGGAAAACATAACTGACTCGGCTAGGTTTGACCATGATGCATGCATAATTTAAATGGAATAAGGTTTCTATTTTGAAGTGCTAGGCTGGTACCCTTGAGCGGACAATTCAAGAGGGAAAGGTACGAAACCGTCGACTACACCGTTGATCGACTGGTTTACCGCAAATTTACCTTTGCCAAATTTAGGGGGTGATAGTATTGGAAGTGCGTAACCACTCATTATAAGCGTTGCTATAGGATTTGTTTTGGCACGAGTGGAGTATGATGTTGAAGATGCAATTTACAGGAATGAAACAGATTGACATGTATTTTCATGTACATAAAACAAATGATTACAATAAATGCTCGAAATTACAACGGCATTGAAATAATAAAGCAGCAAGGAAAGCAGTTAAATGAAAGGAAAGACATGAAGAGCCAAGTTAGTTTTTCATGATGAAATAATTAAAAGGCAAGAAATACAGGTAATTACAAAAATAATTAAGACACAAATAACATGTAATGGTAAAAATCCTAAAGAAATCCCCAGCAGAGTCGCCATGCTGTCGACGCCCCCTTTTTTTTTCCTAAAGCGAAATCGAGTTCACGACATTTGGGAAGACAACTCTTATCCCATTTGCGGATTCGGTTTTTGGAGTTTGGAGAGTCGCCCTAATGATTATAGTGCATTAGGACACTTTCAAGAAATAATTGAGATGAAAAACCAGAGTTTGGGTAAGGGCTAGAAATTATCTCGAGGGGAAGGTGCTAGGCACCCCTCAAGATCCACTAGTGTGGTTCCCGGCCATGCTATAGTTGTGACTTTAAGGAATGAAGAAGACAAGTAGAAAATAAAGAAGAGGGTTTTCACATAGTATTGCAAACAAGTTTAAGAGTTTGAAAAAAAAAGAAAAGGAGTAGAAGATACAGGAAGTTGGTTTGAAATAAAACTAAAAGAAAGAACAAGTGGGAAAAGGGAAAGGGGTCCTAGGTTTATACATTAGATGGATCATTCGCACAACACTGATACTCAATTGTACGCGGAGTATTATCGTGTAATCATCATCTCTATGTCTACCCTTCCCACCCCGTTAAGGTATTAAAGCGCGGAACGGTTTCGTTTACTTATCGCATGCTACCACACGCCCCAATCCCATCAGTCCCGGGGTATTGGGACTTCTAATCCTAGAGGGGAAAGAAAGGGATGGAGGCCTTTATGGAGTTTAAAGGATAAAATTCTAGCTCGACATTCAAAACAAGTATCAAATAAGTAGGTAGAACAAACAAGCAAACAAGGCTCAAATTAACCTTAGAAGTCAAACAATCATTTAGTTTAGCGTGACTTGACAAGTACTGATTTGGTCTTAGATTAAAATTAAGCAGCGAGCGGGCTGGTTCAACACATGCATTTAGACAGAAAGTCTGCATTAGGCCACTCGGATACAATTGCCAGGGACTGACCCAATTAATTAATTAGCCAACCCTTTGTCTATGTGTTGAAATAAAACTAGGCGTAGGATCTATTAGTTTTAGGAAAAGATGCAGAGAGTTACCAGTAATTTCAGAAAAAGATGCAAGTTGATTTTAGAGAAAAGAGGCATCAGTTTTAACAAAGAGAAAAAATGCAAACTGCTTTTAGAAAAAGGAATTACCAGTTGTTTCAGAAAAGATGTAGACTGATTAAAAGGTTTACGAGCTTCAGGAAAGTGCAGATTGATTATGAGAAAGGGTTTACCAATTGTAGCAAAGATAGATACGAGTTTCAGCGATTGGTTCTGTTTTAGAAACGAATAAGAATATTAAGGATGAGATTTCCTATAGGCATGCTTTCTATATGTTTGCTGATTTTAACACCCTTTCATGACATTAATATGAGTCTTATGCACACAATGTCTATATGCAACTTTTTTATTAAGCCTATAAACGGTTTTGCCCAATGACATTTATGTGTGCAGAAATGCAAGACCTACTGGCATGATCTCTATAAGCATGCTTTCTAGGTGATTTTTTTGTGGTAAAGTTAAGTGTTAAATCTTATAGTCATGGTCTCTATGTGATTGAATCAGTATTAAAGACCCTATAGGTAAGATTTCTAGTTTGATAAAAAATAAAATCCTAAGTCATGCTTTCTACCCCTTGGATGCAAGAAAAGTAAAGACCCCTCCCACACCCTTTTACTATAATCCCCGAGTTTCATACAAAATTATTACAATCCAATGAATCAAACAGGAAATTAAAAGATACATCAAAAGCTAACATCTAGATCCGAGCAGCCTAATTCAACTTTAATGTCTGGTAACCTGCGATTGAGCCATTTCCGGGATTCAAATTTCCAAAGCCTTCTCTTTATCCAAGGTGTTTCAAATTTCCAAGGAATCTGAGGGATTCCAGGCATTGCTTACACCCAGGATACCATTAGCATTAGAATAGTGCAGTGTGGAAGAGCCAGCTCTCAAGCATCTAAGTTCAGAGGGAGCTCAGGGGTCCCAAAGTATGGCTTGCAAGAGAGGGGAGGACCTTATAGCTAAGAGTAAGTGCAAAGTGAAAGGGAATTAGGAGCCGTAACAGGTGGTGGTCATACCTAGCCACAGGGTAGGCTGGCACACCCCTGACCACTTGTTTGGTTGAACAAGTTAGGAGCAGACCTTTTGAAGGTCAGACTAGAGTCTGGATAGTGATTAGGACACTATCAGACTCAAATCCAGGGCCCAGACACATAGAGGTGAAAAAGGAATGGGAATTGATTGAGTTTGGGATTCAAAGAATCCAGTTCAGGATCATAGACAACAATATTGGAGTGCTGTTATGCCCTGAACCACAACTCACACACAAAGAGTAAAGGGTAAGGGAATTCATAAAGTATCAAATTCATAACAAACAACTGATTTAAATACATAATTCAAATACTGCACTATAAAGGAAGGGGGGGAGGGGGAGCATGTGAGAATATGCTAGAAACAAATGGACAGAATTAAACACATTGTTGTTGAGTCATGTAAACTAATTTAGACATACCAGTATAGAAGCAAAAGAGTGCAGAAGAAAGCAAACACAGTCCACAGCAGTGCAAGTGTCATAAAGAGAGAGAGAGAGTATACGTGAATTGTGAACTCAGATTGTTCTGTGTTCGTGTGTGTTCAAAGAGAAGGGAGAAGAGTATTTATAGTGTAAAAACAGGCAGAAAATAAGGTACGAATTGCAGTTCAGCAATAATTAGGGGAACAAGTGTCAATTAAAATTAAATGAGTATCAAAGACTTCCTTTAATTAAGGAATTAAAATCAAACAGTAACATGCAATTGACAACATAGTACAGGTACATAATAGGTAATAGAGGCTAGGTTCATCAGACTCTAATCAAGGAAAGATCTATCAGAACCCAATACCAATATAATCAAGGTAAGTGAATCAATCAACTTGAGTAGGAAAGGCAGGAGTCGAGATTTCAAGGAAAGCATTCAAATAGGTCTGAGAAGCGGGGAAATCAGTACAATAAGGAAAGAATCAATCACAAGAGTGCAATCAGAATCACACAAAGAGATTTGAAGTCAGCCCACAATTAAGGCTACTTTGAGAGGGAAATTTAACATATAAAGAAATGCATAGCCTTAGGCATGTGAGGCTAAGTTGTGGTAAAATAATAGCATGTAGCAACAACTAAAAGGCATGATAGTCAAGTTTCAGCGCTTAACAATAGAGAAAATATTCAGAAGCATGCAAAGAACTCAGAACCAAAAAAAATAGTCAAGAGAATGGAAGCACACTACAATTTCAACGAACGAGTTGCAAAAAGAGATTGAATAGTCCCCAAAGAAACTAGGGTTTTCGAGAATCAAACAAGTTTAGAGGAGATGAGCAGTCAAATAAACAAAACAGGTTTAGAATCCCGGATAAGCCCCAAAATTAGGGTTTTCACTCATGCTAAATCAGATAGGACAGGATAAATCAAGTGAATAACAAACAGAAACTCAAACAAGATCCCAAAATTAAGGCTTTTAACATGCTAAATTAGATAAAAAAATAAAGTGAATCAAACCACCACTAACAAACAGACTAGGAAACTCAAACAAAATCCCCAAGAAAATTAGGGTTTTCAACATGCAAGTTCAGATAGAAGATAACACAAACAAACACAGTAAAAACATGTCGAGATTCAGAGAAGAGATGTTCGAGATAGAATAACATGAAACCCTAGTTGAGGAAAATAGAGTTTCTGAAAGCAAACATTAAAGAATCTTTGAGAAAAACGCATAGAAGGTTCACACACACATAGATCCAGAACAGATCTAAAATAAATCGAAGGAACCTCAAAGATTAGAAACCCAAGAGACGAGATAGGCTTTGGAAACCATTGATCTGAGCAGAGAAGTCGAAGATCGAACTCGAATGGCCATGGCTGGCCGGACAGAGGTTGAAGATGACCGGAGAAAAGCCATCGAGCAAAGCTTGGTTGAGACCTTTTCAAGATCTGGTTATAGGACCTTAGAGATGAGACCATATAAGCCATGGGAGGCCGGTGTAGGGCTCCAATGAGTCTGGGGAGCCATGGATCAGGGTTTCGATGGGAGGCGGCGGCTAGGGTTTTGAGAGAGCTCGAGAGACGATAGCATTTGAGGGCGACAGATTGGGAAAATGAGATAGTGTTAGGCGGTTGTGTGTAATTAAAAAGGTAAGAAGTAACGGTGGCCGTTGATCAGAGATTCAAAAAGGGATATGGGTTGGGTCGGTTCAACATGTGCTGGGTCGAGTAGGCATGTTAATTGGGCTGGGTAATTGGATTTCAAATTGGGGCTGAAATGGGATGCCAAATTGGCTAAAATTGAAATGCAATAAGGCCAAATCGTAAATAGCCAATTTTCCCCTTTTAATTTTGTAAAAATAGTAATACTAATTTTAAAAATAAATTAAATGTACTGGGTAAATAAGTATTATATAAATATTAATTAAAAATGCTGGGATTAATTTTATAAACATAAGATGTCATAAATTACAAGATAGGCCATAATTGCAATTATATGCAATTTAGCTTTAAAATACCAAACAAATTTGTAAAAAATATGCGAAAATTACTTTAATTATATTTTGGTGTAAATGTGAGAATAAAATGAATTATTCACCAAAAAATGATATTTTTGGGAATAATTATTGGATTTTGTTGTGTAAAATAGGCAATAAATTGGTTTAAAAAATCATTAAAAATGTCAAAACTCTTGGATGTGCTTATATATGCTCCAATATGCTATTTTGGAAATATTTGGGTATAAAAATACTTAGGGAAAAATTGGGTATCAACAGATAGCACGAGATATTGCTATGTTTATTTACTTAATAGTAAAGATGAGGCAATTGATGATTTCAAGCAATACAAGAGTGAAGTTGAAACACAACTAAACAAAAAGATCAAAATGATAAGAAGTGATAGGGGTGGCGAATACGAATCTCTTTTTGAATAAATATATTTGGAAAATGATATTATTCACAAAACAACTGCCCCTTACTCTCCACAATCTAATGGAATTGCGGAGAGAAAGAATCAAATATTGAAAGAGATGATGAATGCGTAGTTGATAAGTTCTGGTTTACCACAAAACTTGTGGGAGGAAGCTATACTTATAGCTAACCGAATAATCAATCTTGTACCTCATAGTAAAACACAGTCCATTCCTTATGAAAAATGGAAAGAAAGGAAGCCCAGCTTAAAATACTTCAAAGTGTGGGGGTGTTTAGCTAAGGTACAAGTTCCTAAACCTAAAAATGTTAAGATAGGTCCAAAAACTGTTGATTGTGTATTTATTGGATATGTAACCAATAGCAAGGCATATCGTTTTATGGTTCATAAGTCAGAAAATCCTGAGATTCACGTTAGTACGATAATAGAATCAGATAATGCTGAATTCTTTGAAACTATTTATCCGTATAAAAAGGAAAGTGAAGTGACCTACCGAAATTCAAAACGACCTCAGGAGGAAATAACAGATGGTATGCCTAATGAGGAAAATTTGAGAAGAAGTAAACGTCAACGAACATCTACTTCATTCGGTCCAGATTTTCTGACTTTTCTGCTAGAAAATGAGCCTCGTACCTTCAAGGAAGCAATGTCTTCCTCAAAAGCACAATATAGGAAAGAAGTTTTCAATAGTGAAATAGAATCCATATTGAGCAACCATACCTGGGAATTGGTTGATCTTCCTCCAGGTAACAAAACATTGGGTTCTAATTGGATTTTTAAGAAGAAAATGAAAGATGATGGTACTATTGAAAAATATAAGGCGAGACTTGTTGTCAAAGGATTTAGACAGCGAGAAGGTATTGACTATTTTAACACATACTCGCCGGTAACAAGAATTACATCTATTTGGATGCTAATAGCGTTAGACGCCTTATATGGTCTTCAAATCCATCAAATGGATGTAAAAATATCCTTCTTAAATGGTGATCTAGAGGAAGAAATTTACATGAACCAACCTGAAGGGTTTGTGGTTTCGGGAAAAGAAAAGTAGGTGTGTCGACTTGTTAAGTCCCTTTATGGACTAAACAAGCACCCAAGCAATGACATACGAAATTTAACCAAACCATGTTGTCAAATGGCTTTAAGATTAATGAATGTGATAAATGTGTTTACATTAAGAACGATCCAAATCATATAGTCATTGTTTGCTTATATGTTGATGATATTCTAATAATGAGCAAAGACATTGCCAACATTCAAGCTACTAAGCGTATGTTTGCTAGTAAGTTTGATATGAAAGACTTAGGAGTTGCAGATGTAATTCTAGGAATTAAAATCCAGAGGACTCCTCAGGGTCTAGCTTTGTCTCGATCACATTACGTGAAAATGTTACTTGAAAAATTCAAACACTTGGAATTTAGAAGTGCAAGAACTCCAATTGACTTAAACCATCATCTTATAAAGAATAAAGGTGAAAGTACGTCTCAATTGGAGTATGCTCGTGTGTTGGGAAGCTTAATGTACATCATGAACTGTACACGACCTGATATAGCTTGTGCAATAAGTAAACTTAGTCGATTCACAAGTAATCCCAACAAACATCATTGGGTGGCAATGAAACAAGTTCTGGGATACTTGTAATATACTCAAGACTACGCTTTGCAATCTTGCGGTTATCGAAGGATATAGTGATGCAAATTGGATAACCGGCTCAACAGAAACAAAGTCCACAAGTGGATATGTTTTTACTGTTGGTGGAGGAGCAGTATATTGGAAGTCTTCCAAACAGACGTGCATCGCTCGCCCTACAATGGAATCAGAGTTTATAGCTTTGGATAAAGCCTGTGAAGAAGCTGAATGGCTTCGAAATTTCTTAGAAGACATTTTGTTCTGGCCAAAACCTTTGGCTCCTATTTGCATACATTGCGATAGTGAGGCTACAATAGGACGGGCAGGGAGCATTATGTATAACGGAAAGTCTCGTCATATACGATGAAGACATAATACCGTTAGACAACTACTTTCTAATGGAATTATCACTATTGATTATGTAAGATCGAAGGATAATGCGACTGATCCGCTTACAAAAGGCTTAACTAGAGAGGGAGTTGAGAAATCATCTAAGGGAATGGGACTATGGCCGAGAAAAAGTCAACATGGCGGTAACTCTACCTAGAATTTTGGGTATTCCGAGATCTAGGTTCAAGGAGCTCAAACAAAGTTGTGATTGACCGGTTCAACATTATCAAAGTAAAATCTTTAGTCCATTCTCGTGATGAAGACAATGTTCAGTAACAAGGATAGAACTTTACAATTTCTTTAATGATTACCTAAGTTTGATGTGGTATTTATCAAATAGTGATAATCTAAAAGATTACACGTTTAGGAATCACCTATGTAAGTGTGAAGTGGAAGCGACTTCAATGAGAATTATGTAAGGCCAATTCTCTATGCACTTATGAAACCAGGCGGTGTTCATGGCTGAAACGAACACAACAATGAGAACCAAAAAGACGGTTAAGGGTTGGTTGTGTGACATATGGTTGTCTAGGTATACACTAAAGTTCAACAGTTCAAAGATATCAAATCTACCGATTGACCGAGTATATCCGACATATGTTCACTACGGAAAATTCAAAGGAAAACCTACTTATCGAGATGCAATTAATTCTTACTTGCAAATCACACAACGTTCATCTATGATCATTCTTGTTACAGTCATTCCCATTCATGTGGGGGATTGTTGGACTTTAAACATTGGGCTTTAAAAGTGTAAGAGTGTGAATTGGGTGGGAAATAAAATGGAGGAAAATAAAAATTTGAATGAAGTGAGCTTTTTGTCTTGAACTTTGTCCCTCATTGGTGAGGGGCAACTACATTTGTGTGTATATATATAGGATCATTTCTTAGAGCTATTAAAAGGAGTTGAAGAGAATGAACCCTCGCATCATCGACATCGCTCGCTCGGCTCGGCTTTGGCTTTGGCTTTGGATTTGGATTTGGATTTGTCAAATGATCGATCGATAAGATTAATTTTTGGACAAAATTTATTTAATTAATTATTTAATAATTAATTAAAATCCAGTCAGTTAATTAATGAAATTAACTGAAATCTGAAATCCAAAAATGCTGAACATTAATTTTTCCCTTCTGAATAAACACTTTTCTTGAACAGACATCACACCTCTTCAGATAATTGCCTATAAATTCTGAGGCACGTTTGCATTTTAAAAACACTGAAAAATTATAGAACTTCCTTCCTTCTGAAAATCCTGCATTCTATTTTGCAGTATCTCTTCTAAATTCGTAAGTGTGATTTTGCTCCGTTCTTTGAGTTCGTTGGTATCCTGCAGTTTGTATTGCCAATGTGGCAGGAAGGTTTATTCCATTTCATCATGGGAGGATTTAATCCATTACCTTGGCAACGTGTGAGGGGGTTAAAATTCCTTAAGGACGCACAAGCAAATTGTGGACTCGGAATATTTTTTATACTTTACTGTTTTCCCAATTTTTTCTTCTAACAATCTTTCTGATTTGTATTTTAGCACAGTAGCGAATACAGAGATCACTATGTCTCAATCCCTTCCTTGCCACAAACTTTGGAGTTATTCCTCCATTTATCAATATATCATAACTTACAGTAGTCACACATTCCATAATCCACCCAACAAATTTCCCGGAAAACCCAAACTCTAGTAAAACAGTTCTAAGGAAGTCCCATTCAACTGAGTCATAGGCTTTTCTGATGTCCATTTTTACCATACACCTGGGTGAGACACCCTTCTGCGTATATCCTTTCACTAGCTCATGTGCAATGATTATATTATCTAAGATACTCCTTCCTGCTATAAATGTTGACTATGAATGTCCAACAATTGTGTCTACTACTAGTTTGAGTTTATCTATTAGGATTCTTGCTATCAATTTGTATAAAGTTGTACGGCAGGCTATGGGTATGTACTCCTTCACATATGTTGGATTAGCTACCTTTGGTACTAGAGTGAGTGTAGTGCAGTTTGCTTCCTTTAACATTTTCCCAGTTTCACAAAACTGGACAACAACCTTACTCACCTCCTCTCCTATGACATACCAATATTCTTTGAAGAATTCTGCATTGAACCCATCCACCCCTGGGGCCTTGTCATTTAGTAGCTCTCTTAATGCATGTAAGACATCCTCTTTTATGAATGGCTGAATCAATAGCAATTGTTGGTCTCTCTATAGACAGGGACCATCTTTGGCAATGTGAGTATCTACACAAGGCAGTTCACGCGCTCTGTTTCCCATCAAGCCTTGATAGAATCTTATGAATTCCTGTTGCACCTGCTTTGGGTCAGTTAACTGCATTCCATATTCATCATAAATAGTAGCTATGTTATTCCTAGCATGTCTTGCTTTGAGTTGGGCATGAAAGAACTTGGAATTTGAATCTCCCTGTCTGATCCATACAACTCTAGATTTTTGTCTGAGAACTCTTTCCTGGATAGTAGCCCATTTCTCCATCTCCAGTAGTATCTCTTTCTCTTCTGTGATAATTAGGTACTGTACAAGTCAGTTGCCAAAGCATCTTGTGCTTCTTTCAATTTTACTTGTAGGTTCTCCAGCTTTTGCTCTAGCTTGTTCATTTCTTGATTCATCTATTTAACAGCTTGTTCCACTTGTTTCAATTTCCTACATACTCCATACATAGCAAAGCCATCTACTTGGGTCTTCCATATATCCTCAATCATTTCCTTTACCGATTGCTGCTTCAGCAAGACATTGAGTAGTCTAAATGGTTTTGGTAGCTTGTGTCTCACAGTGGTAGTAGTTAACAATATAGGGGAGTGGTATGAGCATCCAGGATTTAAGTAATGTGCTTCTATACTACTATACAAGCTGAACCATTGCGCATTTCCAAATGCCCAATCAATTAAACTGTAAATTATGTCTCCAGGATCCCTCTTGTTGCACCAGGAATACTGCCATCCCTTCCTTTTGAGTTGCCCTAGTCCCACTTCATCTATACAGTCCTGAAAATCCTCCGTTTCATTCTGTTAGACTGGTGCTCCATTGATCCTATCCGCAACAGATAAAATTGTATTTAAGTCCCCAAGGATGGTCTAAGAGTCTAGCATCATATGGTTAATTGCTTTTAGCTGCCTCCAAATGTCCTTCCTCCCTTCAATAGTGTTATAACCATACACAAATGTGACATAGCATTCAAATAGAGATCCTTTGTCCTTCACTTTGCAATGGACAGTATGGGGCCCTGAACTTAGTATATACACCTCCACCAGCTGTGGTTTCCAGCATACCCAAATTCTACCATTTTGACAGCTTGTATAATCATTATAAATCTGCCAATCTGCTTCTATTTTCTTTTGATCTTCTAGCCTTTATCTTTGTTTCTAGGCATCCCAGTAGAGCTACTTTATTGGTAAGCATAAAGGATTTAAACTCCTTATGCTTATAGGGCTTGTTCATCCCTCTAATATTCCATGATCCAAAGATCATGGGGGTTGTTTAGTCAAATTTGTTCCCCTTATGACATTGCTAGTGGTAACTTCCGTATTGATTCTCAATGAACTGAATTGATTTCTTCTGAGCATCAGCTCCAATTCATCAATCTTTTGGTTTTGTACTGTTGTAGCTGGCATTATTTTCTTTCCCTTGTCTACTTGTTTTTGTTGTTGTTGTCCATCCTCTTTGGTTAGTTGCTCAGTCTGCTCATTGTGTGCAGATTGTTCTACTTGTTGCTCCTTATTCTGATCTTCATTCATATTGACAGTCTTGGCTATCCACTCCTTCTTATTTGGTTTCTTACTAATGTTCTGTCTAACCTCTTTGTATTCTGTTGGCTTTGTGCAATGTCCTGTATTATGCCCCACTTTCAAACAGTCTTGATAAAATGGTGGCTTCCACTCATACTCAATACTCTGTGAATAATGTGTTCCATCTGGTAACTCAAGGGAGATCGACTCTAGTAGAGGCTGAGATATATCCATTTCTATCAAAACTCTTGCATATGCAATCCTTTGCTCTTGGGCTGTTAATTTTTCTGTGCAAATAGGCTTCCCCATACAGCTAGCTATTCTTCCCAAATTACCAGGAGCCCAAAATTGGATTGGTAAATTTGGGAACATCACCCAAATTGGGACAAGTTGGGTAGGTTCCCTATTCATTTGGAACTCTGGATCCCACTGCTTTAGGGTGAACGGTCTATAGTTGAATGTATAAGGTCCTTGCTTCAGAATTGCTTCTTTGTCCTCCTCATTATCAAATTTAAAAATGAAATACCCATTGTTATGAAGGAAAACCTGTGGTGCACTTATAGAATTCCATACTCTATAGACAAATTTGAGCATTTCTTTGAAAGTAGGGTTTCCACCAATTACATACCCAATTAAGGCTCGACTCCATTTCTGGTTTTGTTCAGCTATTTCCTAGGGGTTTTGTCACGACCCATTTTCACAATAGGTCATGAGGGCGCCTGACCCTATTGTCAGGCAAGCCAACATGGAAAACATTTCTAAATTCCTTTTGCTTTTAGTCAGAGATGAGTGAAATAAATGCTAAAGTTTAAAGTAAGCCAGAAGAGCGAAATACCGTAATAGCACAGTTATACAACCCAAAAATAAATATCTACCAAAGTGTGTGCCAGAACCTGGTGTGACGAGTGTGGGCATCTAGTAGAGTATACAAAAGACATCTCTATCCTACTGTCTGAAATAGGGAAAAGATAGAAAAAAATAAAGGAAGACTCCATCCGGCTGCTGAGCGGCATAGGAAGGGAGCAACTCACCGTGGAAGTCTCTGCCGCAAATCTCAAGGGCGCGCACCGAACTGGTAACCAAATGTATCAGCCTCAGACCCTGTACAGTTAAGTACAGAAGCGTAATATGAGTACATAAAAAATATGTACCCCGTAAGTATCCCGTCTAATCTCGAAGAAGTAGAGACGAGAGGTCGACTTGATACCTACTAGGGTCAAGATGATATAGTATAAATGTGTTATGCTAAGCTTGAAAGTCACCAATATTTAACAGGTTATAATGAGAAGCAATAATCAGGTTCTTGACCTTATTTCAGTTTCCATTTACATTCTTAAATTACTAAGCAAGTAGGCATGTCATGTCTAGGCATCAACATGTAAATATATCATGCACAATCATGCCGAGGTCGACGGCTTGCTTTAACAGAAAATAAACTGTGCACTGCCGAGGGTCGAACGGCATGAACCGTAGATGCATCTATTTACACCGAGGTGATCGGCCCGATCCACAAATATCAAGAAAACATCAAGAATACACACAAGGCTCATTTATACACAAATAAATTCTTATTCGGGTTCAACAAGTTCACTTTTTTTTCCTCCAAGTCTCTAGCATATCGTAAACGATCATATTAATAAGTAACGTCGAGAAAATCATAAATTAGGCATGATGTGGGTCCTAAACTACCCAAGCAATTAATATCATAGTAACTACGCACGGACTCTCGTCACCTAGTACATACGTAGCCCCCGCATTTAGTAGCAAATTCTCAATTTTTATACCTATGGGGACAATTCCCTCTTACAAGGTTAGAAAGGAGACTCACCTCGCTCCAAAGCGTACTTCCAATATCAAGAACAAGCCCAAGTCCTCAAATTCGGAGCCGAGCAATCATAAACTAGTTAAATGAAGTAAGAACTAGTCAATATAGGCCTACAAGATCGAATTCTAACTATTTAAGTAATTTTTCAACCTTTTCCACAAGTTTCCTAAATTCCAACCTCGGGCCCACATGCCCGGATTTCGAAATTTTTCAAAGAAAGTTGTTCTCTATCACCTAAGGATCAATAATATATAAATTCTAGTTCATTTCATAACAAATTTCGTGGTTAAATCTTGATTTTAGTTAAACCCTAGGTCTAGCTCTAACCCGTTTGATTTTCCTAATTTTTAGTGTTTAAGCAACTTAATATACATGTATTCAAACTAATAATGAGTGGAATTAACTTACCTTGAAATGCTATGTGAAAATCCTCTCCTTGGAAGCCCCCAAATTGCCTAAGTGTGGAGTAGAAATGAAATAAATGGCCTTTGAGATCGAATTAAATGAACTCACTGCCTAGCGATTTCCGCTTCTGCGGTGCTAGGACCGCTTCTGCGGAAAGAGGCTCGCTTCTGTGGATCTGGCCCAAGACGCTTGGACCGCTTATGCGGTCTGGGGCCCGCTCCTGCGGAACCACTTCTGCGGATTCAGAGCCTCTTCTGCGGACCTGGCCTAAGGCGACTGGACCGCTTTTGCGGAACTGCTTTTGCGGTTTTGAAGCCGCATCTGCGGTTCCCCTGGCTTGACATTGGCCGCTTCTGCGATTTGTCGACCGCATCTGCGGTCCATGAACTGCAGATGCGATTATGACAGAAGCAGCAACCTTCAGTTGTTCTTAGATTTTTCTACTTCGCTCGAACCTCGCTCGTTTGACGCTCGGGGCTCCCAAGCCCCGCCTGAACATACCGACAAGTCTAAAATCACGAGGCGGACCTACTCGAACCCTCGGAACACCCAAAGAAACGCTAAATCTTGGAATCACCCCTAAAACCAAATGAATCAAACTATTGAACTTCAAGTTCTTAATTTTCTTCCAACGGGCCAAAACGCCCTTAAACTACTCGGATTGACACCAAATTTTACGGGCAGGTCTTAACTGATATTTTGGACCTGTACCAAGCTTCGGAACCAAAATTCGAGCCCGGTACCTAGAAAATCAATGATTTCTTAGTTTCTTTATTTCTTTAAAACTTCAATTTAACAATTTCCAATAAAAATTCATTACTCGGGTTGGGGACCTCGGAATTCGATTCCGGGCGTACGCCCAGGTCCCGTATTTTTCCACGGACCCTCTGGGACCGTCAAATCACAAATTCGAGTCCGTTTTCCCAAAAAGTTGACCGAAGTCAAACTTGATCTTTTAAGAGAATCTTAAAGAAACAATTAGACATATTTCACTCAAAACTCTTCCAACTCCCGAACCAACTATCCCCGCAAGTTGTAAATTAGTTAAAGCAAGTACGGAAGACTTTATTTAGGAGAACGGAGTTCTAAAAGGCAAAACGACCAGTCGGGTCGTTACAGGTTTAGCTTTACAACTTTGATTCCATCCTTCATCGCCGGTGGGTAGTAATCTAGCTTGAGCCCCAAATTTTGCACTCTATTACCTTTGGCGACCTCAACCATCATAGGCTTAGTTCCATTAGATGTTGCAGAGAATGTCAGTTTCCTCGCTGCGTTCATAGCTCCTGCATCAATTTCTGGCGTGGTCTCTGTAGTTTCCGGTGGATGACCTGCTTGCATCACTGTGGGAGCACTCCCCATTCCTAGAAGCCAGTGACCAAATTGAATCGGTGCTAAGACATGGGGAACCCCCGACTCTGTTGTTATTTGTCTTGTTTCTGGTACCGGCTCTTTTGGCGAAACCGGCACCGGGAGCTGATTGCTTCTTCTGCCTCGTCATCTCTCTTTGGACGCACGTTAGCAAACCCTAGCGTAACATGCGCCTTCAGAGCGTTGATGATTGTCTTCTGTTACTTCAAGGACACACCCGGTATCCTCTAGGTCGAATCAATAAGAATGCTTAAGAGGAAAAAAGTGAAAAGGAAAAGAGTATTCCTAAGAATCTAATTTTCTTGGGCCATCCAAACAGCGTTGGACTTACTTTCATTTCCTTGACCACGTCATCTTTTATGGTTAATGCCTTCGGCTACTACGTGGCATAGGTAGAAAACAAGTAAAATTATTCGAAAAATTTATAGTACTTGTTGTTTTATTTTAAAGAGGATCGTAAAACTTATATATCAAATTAAGAAATGCATCACATCTATCTTCAAACAAAAATTTCTCACCTAATTATACTTGGCTAATATATATTTTGTTACCTTATTATATCATTTAAGTTGATTAATTTATGTATAATAATTTGATAATGTTAAATGCATAAATTTATTTCGTCTATGAGCTAAATTTACCACGTGACAGATAAAGAGCGAGTATGCTTCTTAAAACTTCGTGAAATTACCCCTATCACCAGCATTTATGCAGGGAAAAAAAAAAGACATGGACTTTCTTGTTTCATAAAGGCCAAATACATAGCCAGCCCCTGCAATTTGTCATTATTTTTCACTTAAACACCTCAAGTACAGCAATGACCTATTAGACACTCGAACTATATTTAAACTATGCCTATTGAGCACTTCACGCTGACTTGGCACAAAGTGTGAATGTCACCCAAGTTTGAGCGCGTGAATGAATGAAATAAATTAAAAGTGGATGACTAAAAAATATCCAACATGTTACTCGGGGGGATTTAAAATTTTAAGACACTTTAAAACTTATATAAACTAGTCTTAGGGTACGCGCTTTGCGCGTGTATCATATAATTTTGAAAACTTACATAAATATTAATATTAAACAATTTGTTTAAGTTTTTTATTTAATAAAAAGTTATATAAAATAGTATAAGTTTCTGAAAATCATGATATTGATATCTATTTAGCTAGCTCAATAAAAGAAGAAATCATGCCCCACAGAAGTCCTGATATGACTGTGAATATCTTATGAATTTGTCGTTATTTTTCCTACTTAATACAAAAGACAAACAAGTAACACAAACATGCTTTAATCACAAATCTTCAAAGATTTGTCAAAATATAAAATTAAAAAAAAAATAAAATTTTCTGTCTATAGAGATTTGCGAATGAAGAGATTGACCCTTTTGGCTTCTGAAAAAAGATTGACAAGTGACATTATAATGTCTATGAATAATTAATGTTGAGTTAATATTTATAACAAATAATTTAATATATTAAAAAAATTATAGGAAGTTGCCATTAGTCAGAATGAATGCAGAAGAAAAGAAAAATAACTAATGACATCTCACATAGAATACAAACTTATTGCTATAAATTTGCATTTAGAATATTTTTGTTGTCTACTAATTCATTCTTATTGCAATAAATTTTGTATGTCTCCAATTTGACGCTTAATATTATGACTTCTTACATATTTAAATGTTACAAAATTTAAATATTAAAAAATAATTAAATAAAAATTATGTCTAGTATGAAAGTAAGTATTCTACCCTTTGAAGATAGATTCTTATTGAACAATATTATAACTATTAATTATGTTTAAAACTTGGAATAATCTAATGACGCACAGTTTGAATTATTAGAACTTTGGATTCAGTCTTGAGATTCTTCTTCTTGTTTGCTCTCATTACCTAACATTATCAAATAAGTTCTTATTTTTCATCTTTTTATCTTTATTCTTCAATCTTTTAATTTATTCTGGTCGTGGCAAGAAGTTGTATATGAAGATGAACGATATTTTAAAAAAATTAAAATACTTCTTGTTGCTAGAAAATACCTTTTTTTTATTTGGCTAATTGTATTAGTTATTCAGTTGAACGTTCAGAACTCGAAAATTTAAAAAATAAAAAATAAATAGTATCTTTAAAAAAATTAACAACAATGGATAATTTGTAAATATTGAATATAAGAAATAGGCAATCTAACCAATGCTAATCTACAATAAATTATTTAATATATAGAAAAATAATTAGGAATAATTTATTGAAATGACTGAAAAAATAAAAGAAAAATAATATAAATGCACTATACATTGGATGCTCTCTAAAAAGATAAAATACTCCTTACATAAAAGGATCATTATTATTAGTTTGTACAGTTACTTAATTTACCTTAGAATTCCAATGCACTAAACGTTAGTCAAGATATTTATATGAATAAATTGGTATTTGATTTGAAATCCCTAAATATTAGGAAGACTTACTTTATTCAAATAAAGAAAGAGTTATTGGTCAAAATTTTAGCAATTAATTTTAAAGTCCTAAATTTTAGAAAAATAATTAAATGACTATTTTGTCCAATATAAATCTATCTTTAAAGGGGTAAAAAAGGCGAACGATATTTCGCTAAGGGCCTTCGTGCTTTTAATATAATATAGATTTTTAAGACAAAAGTGTTAAGAATGGGGTAGAAGGGACACTTTTGTGATTAGAGTTTATGACATAATCTTTAAACCCCCGAAGTTTTCTTATTTACAAAAATATCCCCTCCTACTATACCCCGATGGATGTTTCAAACATCACGGGAATGTTTCAAACTTCAGGGGAGATGTTTCAAATATCCCGTGACATGTTTCATTTATCTCGATGGATGTTTCAAACACCCCGATGGATGTTTCAAACATCTCGGGAGATGTTTCAAACAACTCGATGGATGTTTCAAACATCCCGATGGATGTTTCAAACACCACGGGGAGATATTTTGAACATCCCCGAAGATGTTTTAACATAATACTCATTTATGGGGATGTCTTAAAATTTTTTGAGGGTATTTTGCAAAATACTCACTTTGTAAAATTTCATATTTTTCTATTTCTCTTGTATATTTTAAAACAAAGGTAAAATTAAAAAAAAAAAAAGGAAGATGAAATTATGAGATGAAGAGGGAAAAAAGAAAAAGACCAAGAAGAAAATGAAGAAGAATAAGAAGATGACATACCTGAACTACCTGCAGCAACTACAAAATTGAAGAGAAAGAAAAAAGTAAGGAAGAATAATGAGAGAATGAGAAAGAAGAAAGACAACAGAAAAAAGAAAGGGAAATGATAATTTGAATGAGTATGGGTTTTGTGTTAAGAATAGAATTCTATTTGGAGTGAATGTCTATCTTGTAGAGAGTTTTACTTTGTGACTAAGTCATTTTTTTCCTATAAATAGAGGGGTCTTACCCCATTGTAAATCATCCCAAAATTCAATAAGAATTTCCTCTCTCTCTTTCTCTGCAATATTGCTCTTGTTCTTTTATTATTTTATAATACGTTATCAGCACGAGACTCTACCGTCTCAAGAATCTCTTTGAGAAGATTAAGGTAATTTTTCTCCTCTTTTTAATTATGACTGACATTATGAAAAGAAAGTTCGTTGCCCTTGAAATTTCGGGCAAGAACTATATGACATGGGTGTTGGATGCTGAAATCCATTTAGATGCAATGGGTCTTGGAGACGCCATTAAAGACAGAAATAAAGCATCCACCCAAGACTGTGCTAAGGCCTTGATTTTCTTGCGCCATCACCTTGATGAAGGGTTGAAAATTGAATATCTCACAGTCAAAGATCCACTTATTTTGTGGAATGGCTTAAAAGAAAGATATGACAACTTAAAGTTGGTCACTCTTCCACAAGCACGATATGATTGAGCTCATCTGAGGCTCCAAGACTTTAAGTCTGTTTCTGAATATAATTCTGCTATGTTCAGAATTACTTCTAAATTGAAACTCTGTGGAGATACTATCAGTGATTATGATATGCTTGAAAAAACGTTTACAACGTTTCATGCCTCCAATATGGTTTTGCAACAGCAGTATAGAGAGAAAGGTTTCAAGAAGTACTCAGAGCTGATTTCTCTTCTCCTTGGCACAAATAATTCGATTACGGGCACAATTTTCTGATAATCCAATTAAGTCTATTGGACTTGATAATGCTGCTGAGTTTTCATCCCAAGCATTTAATGATTATTGTTTATCAATTGGGATAAAAGTGGAACATCCAGTAGCTCATGTTCACACTCAAAATGATCTTGCAGAGTTTTTAATTAAACGTCTGCAATTGATAGCAAGATCGTTACTCATGAAAACGAGGCTGCCCACTTCTGTTTGGGATCACGCCATTTTGCATGTAGCAATGCTAGTTCGTCTCAGACCGATAAATTATCATAAATATTCCCCGTTGCAATTAGTTTTGGGTCATGAACCTAATATATCCCATTTAAGAATTTTTGGATGCGCAGTATATGTGCCTGTAGCACCACCATATCACACCAAAATGGGTCCGCAAAGAAGGTTAGGAATATATGTTGGATTTGAATCGCCCTCCATTATTCTCTACCTCGAACCATTGACGGGGGATTTATTTACTGCACGATTTGCAGACTGTCGATTCGATGAGACACTTTTCCCAAAATTAGGGGGAGAAGTTGGTGAAACCAAACGGGAAATTTATTGGAAAAATACATCATTATCTCATCTTGATCCACGTGCCTCTATTTGTGAAAAAGAGGTACAAAAAATTATTCATTTACAGAGAATAGCAAATCAAATGCCAGATGCATTTACGGATATGAAAAGGATAACAAAATTACATATCCCTGCGGAGAATGTTCCAATCCGTATTGATGTCCCTATTGGACAATCTTCTA
>MU670300.1:27473-40883 GCA_026770625.1 Nicotiana glauca
AGAATTCTATTTGGAGTGAATGTCTATCTTGTAGAGAGTTTTACTTTGTGACTAAGTCATTTTTCTCCTATAAATAGAGGGGTCTTACCCCATTGTAAATCATCCCAAAATTCAATAAGAATTTCCTCTCTCTCTTTCTCTGCAATATTGCTCTTGTTCTTTTATTATTTTATAATATTTTGAATATTTTAATATTTCCCACAACTTTCTTAATCTTACCCCCAACTCCTTTAATTATACGTTTTTTGTTAACCAAAAAGTGTGTCCTACATTCTTGTGGTTCTACAAGATTGATAAATCTTTTTTACCTCTTTTTTCCATGTTACTCCCTCTCCACATTTATCTTCCTTCTCCTCCATCTCCAATTAGTTTCGACCACCATTTTTACCTCTTTTGTTTTATTATTTCTTCTAATTAACACCATTAATAACAAATTTGATTATTGGTGATAAATTATTTTGTCACCTAAAATTCATATTTCGTCACAAAAAGGTTTTTTGTGACGAATTTCTTTGCGTCTAACTTTTGTCCCTAAAATACCGTTACTAATAGTATGCAAAGACAACTTTGTATTTCGTCACTAAATAAAGTTATATTAACTACAAAATCTTTTTTTGTCTCCAAATACGTAATATTTATGACGAACTTGTTTGTCATAAAAAGTGTAAAAGTTTTGTAGTTAAAAATATTATATCGCCGCTAAAAAGGTCTTTAATACCGACAAATCCAATTTGTCACTAATTATAATTTTAATAGTGACGATGATGATTGTCTTTAAAGCTATGCATAATTTGTAGTTAAAAGAATGTGATTTTGTCACTAAATGGTTATGATTTATGTACAAAACAAATTCTCTCTAAATAGATAAATTAGCGACAAATTTATTTGTCCGAAAAGGCGGCAATTCCATAGTTGAAACTATTTTTGTGCCTCGACACATGATACTATTAGTGATAAGACTAATGTGTCACTATATGTTGTCTTAATTAGCGATAATTTTAATTGTCATCGAATATTAATTAATTTGTAGTTAAAATAAGTTTATATTATTATTATGAAGGCTATTTTCGGACAAATTATTTCGTCAAATGTTATCAATTTTTGGGGAATGAAAATGTAGCAGTATGATTTACATTCTGTAGATTAAAAAAGATATTTTGTGAGGAAAATGTGATTATCCTAAAATATATAAATATTTAAAGATAAAAAAATTTGTGGCAAATTGTATATATATTTAGTGCTCACAAAAATAAAAGAGAGACGTAATCTAAACATTCATACAAAATCAGATACTAATACATATGTAATTATTCTAAGAAAACGTGTAAGTACAAACTTATTGTGTAAATAAAGTGAAATACCTAAAATATAAAAAGGTCTAATTGAAATGTGGAAACAATGGTAAACTAAAAAAGACAAGCATGTTGCTTCCTGTGCTAATGTAGCGTCTGTCACGACCCAAATTCCACTAAGGGTCGTGGTGGCGCCGGACACCGCTGTCAGGTAAGCCAACCAAAATAATCAATTAAATTTCCATTTTTGTATTGTCAAAATTATTTTTCTTCGCACATTAAATAACGAATAATAAAATTTAGGGAAACAACAACGAAATGTTTAACAAACTTAACATTTAATATTAAAAAATCCTCCTAGAACTCGGTGTCACAAGTGCATGAGTATCTACCGACAAGGAAATAAAATACAACATCCGTCCGAAATAGAGTGTACAGGAAGTAAATACAGTATACTGGAAGGGACTGTACTCGCTGCGACCGTCTCGAATAATGCAGCTCACCTAGTCCCAGATTCATCTGTGCTGCTACGCTCAGTAGGTCGCTAGATTTACATATACATGTGCAACAAAAATGCACAGAAGTATAGTATGAGTACGTAAACAACGTGTACTCAATGAGTATCTCGTCTAATCTCGAAGAAGTAGAGACGAGAGGTTGGCTTCAACACTTACTAGAGGTCAAATAAAAATATACTAAAAATGCGAGGAAATCATGGATTTATATAGCAGTTCTAACTCACGAAGTCAGAAAACAGGTAAACACCTTTAACAAATAATAAAGAATTTTCAAGGTTTACTTTTCATTATCTTATCAATTTATCTCAAGCCATGAAAGGCAGTATCAACATTTAAAATTCTTAGGCAACAATATATATCATGCGCAAATCATGCCGAGGTCGATGACCCGCTCCAACAGAAATGTAAATTGCACTGTCGAGGGTCGAACGGCTCGAACCATAGATGCATCTATTACCCCGCTCGTGAACTATCCATGCGACGCGGTCAACATAAAATAAACAATCACCCTGCTCGCGAATCAATTATGCGACGTAGGTTCACATAAAAAAAATACATGCTCAAATAACCAATTAAGGATTTATCAGGGAGCATTTGTCCAATTAAAAGCCAGTCCTCTTTTTAATAATTTAAGAAATTAAAGTTTAATCCTTTTTGAAATTCATTTACTAATTCAATGCGATCTAGGCAATCCAAGCTGTCAATGAGCTTACAATTAATCCAAGTATAGCATGCTTTTGGGTCCTAACTACCCAGACAATAACATAATAGTAGCTACGCACGGACTCTCGTCACCTCGTGCGTACATAACCCCCACAAATAGGAGCACATAATCAATTATTTCACCTATGTGGATAATTCCCTCTTACAAGGTTAGAAAGGAGACTCACCTCGCTCCGAAGGTCCATAACCGGCATTCCACGCCCTTTCGAAGACTCGAATCGATGCACAACACTCCAAAACTAGCAAATAATTATGTAAATCCATTAATATATACTTAACCCCTCATTATAATCCAATTTGTAGAAATTTTTAACCTCGGTCGAAAAGTTAACAAAAATGCCCTCGGGCCCACGTGCCCAAATTTCCAAATTTTTTGAAGATTAAGTTTAACCATAACCTCACGAACTCAAATATATAATTTACTCTCAATTCCATACCCAAAATCGTGGTTAAATTCCAAGAAATGTAAATTCCTAGGTTTTCCACCAAAACCTCATGTTTATACTAATTTAAATACCCAAATCCATACATAGTTAATGTATTTAACTCAAGATAGGTGGGGATAACTTACCTTAACGTTGATGATGAAAATCCCCTCTTGGAGCTCCCTAAAAATCGCCCAAGCCATCAAAATATGAGAGAAAATGGCCAAATCGCGCATTTAAAACAATTCTACCTCCAGCTATTTACGCACATGTGGTCCCGTGACCATTTCCGCGGTTCCGCAGGTGCGGTTAAATTACCGCTTCTACGGTCCTCCTTAGGCCGCCTTTTTTCGCTTCTGCGACAAGCCTTCCGCAGATGCGGTCCCGCTTCTGCGGAACCCCGAACGCATCTGCGATCCTCGAGCCCTTGACCAAAACTCCGCTTCTACGGCTCCCTTTCTGCTTCTGCGGGGCCGCTTCTGCGGTTATCCCACCGCAGAAGCGAAATCCTTCGTACTTGAACCTGTCTTTTTTCTGGTGAGCTCTATTCCAAGTGAGAAAATACCAGCAACTAGAAAAATTCCAACTTTCGATCCGTTACTCACCCGGAATCAACCCGAGGCCCCCGGGACCCCAACCAATTATACCAACCAGTCCCAAAACACATTACGGACTTGCTCGAGGCCTCAACTCACATCAAACAACACAAAAATCACGAATTACACCCCAATTCAAGCTTTATGAACTTTAGAACTTCAAACTTCTACTTTCGATGCTTAAATATACCAAGTCACGTCTGATTGACCTCAAATTTTGCGCACAAGTCATATTCAAAATTACAGACCTACTCTAACTTTCGGAATCTGATTCCGACCCTGATATCAAAAAGTCCACTTTCGGTCAAACTTCTCAAAATCATCAATTTTCCATCTTTAGCCAAATGACTTCAAAATGACCTATGGACCTCCGAATTCACTTCCGATCGCGCCCCCAACTCTAGAATCACCATATGGAGCTATTCACAGTATCAGAATCTCAAACGGATAGTGATAACACTGAAATGCACTTCAAGCCAAACTTATGAAATTTCTTCTAAAATGCTAACTTCCTCAATAGGCGCCAAAACACTCTCGGGTTATCCAAAACCTAACCGGGTATACGTCCAAGTCTGAAATCATCATACGAACCTGATGGAACCTTCAGATCCCGATTCCTATGTCGTTTATTCAAAATTCCAATCCTAGTTCATTCTTTTAACTTTAAGCTTCCGAAATAAGAATTCTCCTTCCAAATCAACTCTAGACTTCCCGAAATTCAATTCCGACCACACATACAAGTCACAATACTTGAAATGAAGTTGTTCATGGCCTCAGACTGCTGAACAACGTGCTAGAGCTCAAAACGACCGGTCGGGACGTTACATTCTCTCCCACTTAACATACGTTCGTCCTCGAACGTGTTGAGAGCTACACTGAAGTAGTTTGAAATCAATGTTTGACACCTCTTGCACCTTGCCGTGCTACCATAACCCGGTTGATCACGTTAGCTCAATCAGTTTTGAAGATATTCCCTCTTATTCAAGCAGACATGCCTTAGAGCCCAATTCCAACATCCGAAATTCTCTGCCAAGCCTGTTTCCAACATATGATCACCATATCAATTACTACATGCTGTACCCATCACATGACTGCATAATTTTGCTGAATTCGCACCTTGTATCACTTTGCTCGCCGGACCACAATAACATTTTCTGATCAACTTAGTCGAAATTCCACGAGCCTGATGCTTCCATTGAACCTCATGATAGACATATGTCTTACTCCAACTCTTACAATACCACCACGACGGAAGAGATGTGCAAAAATTCATAGCCAACTGCTGAATCAACAATTCATTGGGTCTATACTCCTGTCAAGAACCATCACTGCATTCTGGGCCGAATAATGGCCTTATCCCCTTAATGTACTTCATATACTCGGGTTGCATGGATCTTTAAAACCAATAATCTCGTCTCACCCAGTACGAACTACTCAAGCAATATGCCACCCCGGACATGATCAAAAGTCTCAAATGATGCCACAATGTGCCAATAGGCTACCGATTCGAACGCGATACAAGGAAGAAGAAAAATGAACCATGAAAAGGAGATCCGATTACCCCACTCGCGAATCATACCTGCGATGCGGGAAACATACTAAACAGACACCCCGCTCGCGAATCATACATGCGATGCGGGTTCACAGCTAATACGAGCTTTCCTCCAAAAAATAGGAAACGAAACACATAAAGGAAGATATAGGGAACTGTACTCAGCATCATACTGTTGCGGCGCGCAACCCGATCCAAATAACACACCCATGGCGGCGTGCCACCCGATCCACCCATAGATCTCACATAAGGAGATGCATATCGATCTGAATTTGCTCATTACAACAAATACCGAATATCGGTCATAAGCATGCTAAGTGCATAATAACATCCCTGAGTGAAAATATAGCGCTATAAGCTACAAAACTCGAGCATAACTAAGGTGCGATATACAATCTGAATCTCA
This sequence comes from Nicotiana glauca, assembly GCA_026770625.1. Classification (NCBI taxonomy): domain Eukaryota; kingdom Viridiplantae; phylum Streptophyta; class Magnoliopsida; order Solanales; family Solanaceae; genus Nicotiana; species Nicotiana glauca. Next base: position 32,986 of record MU670300.1, read on the forward strand.
AGAGCCAATTTGCTCATATAACATCATTTTTACGCGGATCCTCATCACATAAGAAATTCACCAAGCCGTCTCACAACTCGTACGGCGCAATACATCATTACATGAAATTGCTAACGACCACATAACACCCCGACCATTCTTCCATAAGGAGCGTTTTGCTGAAACGAACACAATTGGCTCGACATAGAGCCCATATCCACATTTAGATCCATCCACCGACCTTAAGTCGATCCTGATCGTATCAAACTAAGCCAATAACCATTCAAAGGTCCATACTAGTTTCCCTCTTCTCATAACACACAAGAACACCCGTCATAATCGGAGTACTCATCCACAGTCCACAATTGAGTAACTGAGTGCCCTCCAGGCATATATTCTCAATTTATCGATATCATCACAAATCTCCATACTGGGTTAAATCTTTAATCAATCAAGTGACCACATGTCACACTTATACAATCTTCCTGTGGGATGCGCTCACACAACCTTTCGAAACACCTAACAGGTCTGTACATCCCAACCACCGGTTGCACCAACACTAAAAAGCGATCAAGAATCATTAACTATGGTATAAGCCTTTCTTACAGAACACCGATCTCAGGTGAAGCAATACCAACTTACTTTAAACATCGAAACTCCTTTCTTGCTCATCCGATCTTGTGACATCCTTGTCCGCACCAAACTGCAACCCTGATTCACACTTCTATTTCCATACCACTCACTGCACCCAACGTGTCGATATACGATATGACATGATTCTTCATCATAACTACAGAACCACTAATAGGTTAACTCTTCATCACATAAAATCTTTTCACTGAACTCACTTCAGGAGGAATATAGCAACACATAAGTAAATTCTCATAACCGTAGAGTATGCAAACATCTAAGTAGTGGTCTAAGCCACCATAGCCCTTCCGGGGCCCAACTCCACGTAACAGGCCACAACGGTAGAATACTTTCTGTATAACACTAATTACGGCGGCCGACAAGCCTTGCACGCACCGTCATAATTTACTTGCATAACTTGATCACACTGAAAGAACTAATCATTACCAGCAACATGCCAATTCGACTATGGCTAACCAAATCCCTTTTCTTCCAATTTGTACTTGATTGCTATGGAAACAATGATAACCCCATTCGACACTTACCGCACTCTATCTGTACTCGTCCCGAGTGACCTTGAATCACGAGACCATGCTGTCTCAAATCCCATGAACTGTTTTCACACCTCCCAATTGCTACATCGCAAGCCAAAACATCACAAAACATTATGTGCCTCTTCTCATAGGCTGCTAACAAGCTTGATTCTTACCCGTAACCATACGCTTGAAATCATTAGGCATCACACCTCATCTTGTGAATTTGTCATGACCGTTGTTGAGAGCCACCCGCTCTGACTTGGCCCCGAATATAATCAAATCCATGAGTCTTCCATCACATGAATACTCCCTTGGTGAAGAACCCACCGAATCACTTCCCTTGGAACCCACATCTATACAAAGTAAAATCCTGAATCTTTCCCCAAGTCTGAACAGGGGCCAGTAAGGCCAACGATAGTCCACTTTTAATACTTCTTGCTCAAATTACCACTTATGATCCTTTCCCGTAGCTGAAATAGCCCATCGATATGCTAATAGCCAAAAATCTCGCAAGTAGTTAACTATGCAACCCAATCATAAGCGGTGGGACTCTCCCACTTAGCATGAAACCATTATTTCACAAATCCAGAATTCACCCGTCCTCTTTATCTCTTATTGACTTAACCTCGCGCAATCAACCGCCAAAGTTCTCGAAATCTTTCGGTAAAACCTCTTCTTATATTTTGACTCATCAAACATATTTGCACAACCGACCTCTTTGCTATATAATTGATAGAATTCTTCGCAGGAGACTCGCTAACCATACGACCGTTAATCTGCTCACTTGGGCAACCCACCTATAAAAGCTCTCCCCGGCATAAGAGATATGATCGTCCCAGTCCCTTCGATGGATTTCTTGTCGGTATTCGCCCTTTTGAAGATGTTCCATGAGCCAGAGTTGAAGTAGCAGATTACAACCCTCGAAGTGCTTGGCCCCCTATTGACACCTTTTTAGGGCTCAGTATATTTTTGTGATGATCATTAGTACGAGACTGAATGGTTGTCCGTCAATTCCTTCTATTAGAGTTTTGGTGACCATAGCTAGCCTGGTTCTTCATTGGAAATATTATCATCCCCAAGAAACAGAACATGAGGATGAATACCCTTCGGTAAATATTCCCCAATGATGTAAGGGTGAACTCATCGGGATAAGTACGGTAAGATTTGTTGTGACGGTACCTCTCGTACAAGTAGTCAAAGGGAATGTATGACTCTTTCAAACATGTCAAGTTTGGATTCTTCTTTAGACCCATCATTTTGAGAAAACCTCTACCTGTGCGATTTTCCGACATTAATAAACTCGGAGTTTCCCACGGTATACCAGCCAGTCCTCCTATTTCCTCGAGCAGGGGTGTCATCTCAATGTCTCCGAAGAGGAACACATACCTATCGCAATCCTAGAATAGAGTAGCACTTCTATGATTTTGTTGTTGGGTTGAATTTCCAAGAGAGAGGGTAGGTTCCCAAAATATTTCCGGATAAGAGTCTGATCACAGGAGTGAAAATCCTTCCACCAGCTTAGCAATTTAGGGTGGATATTGGTGACCATGCCAAATCTGGGGACTTCGTGCCTCATGTTTCTAAAGACAAAGGGTTAGGCCCTTACCCCCACCAGACTCGACTACTAAATATAAATAATTGGCATAGAAGCATTTAGTTCTCCAAATAAATGCACAAAACGTGGTAGTGTCCGTTTGGGTTTTGGGGAAACCTAGTGGAATTTGGACAAGGCTATCTTAAAGAGTCATTATACGGACAACATAACTGACTCGGCTAGGTTTGACCATGATGCATGCACAATTAAATAGAGTAAGGTTTCTATGGGGTATTAGACTGGTACCCTTGAGTGGACAACTCAAGAGGGAAAGGCGCGGAACCATCGACTAAACCGTTGATCGACTGGTTTTACCACAAATATGCCTTTGACGGATTTAGGGGTGATAATATCGGAAGAGCGCAACCACTCATTATAAGCATTGCTATGGTATTTTGTTTGGCACGAGTGAATTTGATGTTGAAAATATGCTTATGCAATAATTAAAACAAGTTGTAATGTATTTGCATATTCATAAAATAATAATTACAATAACTTAAAACTATAATACAGGAATGCAATAAAGGAAAGCAGTAAAAGAAATAAAGAAAAGAAACAAAAGACAAGTAAGTTTCATAGTAGAAGAGGGAATTAAATGCTTAAAGAGATTAAACAAGTAAAGGCATATAATAAATGTAAAGTCACAATAATAGCTTGAAATGGTAAAATCCTAAAAGAATTCCCCGGTCGTCATGCTGTCGCGCCCTTTTTTTCTTACAAAATCGGGTTTATGACATTTGGGAGGACAACTCGTTCCCTTTTGGGAATTGGGTTTAATGGAATTAAAGAGTCGCCATCTGATGATTTAAGTGCATTAGGACACTTTAGAAGAGCTTGATTTTGGGTAACCAGAGATAGGGTAAGGGCTTGAAATTATTCCAAGGGGAAGGTGTTAGGCACCCCTCATAATCCACTAGTATGGTTCCCGGCCAAGCTATTGTTGTGACTTAAGGTACAAATAACACATAGATAAGTAGGACTTCAAATAAGAGGGGATTTTTCACATAAAGGTTAGAAATAAACAAAGTTTGAAAGCATTAAAGAGAGTTGATTTAGAAGAAACATTTTAAAAGATTTAAAAGAAACAAAGAGCAAAGGGAAGGGAGTCCTAGGTTTATTAATAATATGGATCACCCCACACAATACCCGGTAATCATTCGTACGCGTGGTGTTATCGCGTGGTCATCATATCCATATCTACCCTTTCCTACCCCTTTAAGGTACTAAAGCGCGGAATGGTCTCATTTACTTATTGCATTCTATTACCCATCCCAATCCTATCAATCCCGGAGGTACCTGGGACTACTAATCTTAAAGGAAAGAAATGTTGGGCTTATTTGTGGTTTCAAAAGGTAAAAACACTAAGGCAATAAACAAAACACATATAGCAAGTTTGGAGAAGCATATAAACAAATACAAAGGCTCAGACAGACCTCTTTTAAACCAAGAAAGCATATAGTTTAGCATGTCTTGCACGTATTTTTTAAGGTATAATTAAAACTTAAAGGTTTGAGGCAGACTGATTTATTACATAGTTTAGATTAGAAGCCCAAATCAGGTCTGCCTGCCGGTTGTAATTAATAACACCTGATTCAGTTTATAAGTTTATCCTATGGCTTGCCTAAGTATTAGACGAAAACCTATAGGCATGATATCTACTGATTTCAGAAACAAGAATATGAGCTGATTACATACTGATTTAAAAGAAGGTTGTCAGTTATTAAGGAAAGGCGAGTTTTAGAAGAGCACAAGTTCTGCCATTGTTAATATATTATCACTGCTAGTTTTAGACTTATAAGTGAGTGAGGTGATTCAGATTCGATTAACTACTATAGGCATGCTTTCTATGCGTTGTTGACTTAAGCACTTTTATAGATATGAAAAAAATGCAGAAAACCTACAACAAGATATCTAGGTGTTGCATTTATTACGAACATGGCATCTGATTGCATTTGGTTATTAAGACCTATGAACATGTTTATCTAATGAGAAATGGGGTATGCAAGAATCAGAAAGGACCTATAGGCATATTTTTTACATGCATGTGCATCCTATAGACATGGTATCTATATATAAGAATGCAGAAATCCTATAGACATGGCATCTATATGCGAACATGTAGAAATCCTACAGACATGGCATCTATATGTGAACAAGCTGAAATTAGAAATCCTATAGACATGGTATCTATATGAGAATGGTGAAATTAGAAATCCTATAGACATGGTATCTATATGAGAATGCCGAAATTAGAAATCCTATAGACATGGTATCTATACGAGAATGCTGAAATTAGAAATCCTATAGATAGGTTATCTATATGAGAATGCAGGATCTTATAGACATGACAGCTATATGAGAATACAAGAATTAGAACTTCCTATAGGCAGGTTATCTACCTATTTTGTATACATGGTTACCCCTCCTTTTTCACTAGCCATCCCCAAGAGTTTTATTACAAAGTTATTACAGCCCAGAAGAAAAATACACCAGAAATTGAAAGTACAATCAAGGAGAGCCTGATTCAGATTTCCTGTCTGAAATATGAAGTAAACCAACTCCAAAAATCAGATTTCAAAACTTTCTCTCATTTGGGGGTGTGTCAAATTTCCCTAAGAGTCTCACATGAACTCCAGGAAGTTCTTACACCCCAAATACATTATCAGATTAAGACATAGTGCAGTGTGGAAAGGCCAGCCCTCAAGTGTCCAACTTCAGAGGGAACACAAGGTCCCAAGGCAAGGCTCACAGGAGGGGGGCAGAACTTAGGAACTAAGAGAGAGTGTAAGTGCAAGATTATGAATGGGGAAAGGGAAAGGGAAATAGTTAACATTAATACACACAAGGGTATAGGGAATGGGGGAATTTGCAAGAGCAAAAGAAAAGCAGGCTGATGGGCACACCCAGTAATAGGATATGCTGGCACACCCTCCAGCCTGTTCATATAGAGGTTAAGACCCCCATTGGTTCCAACTTAATTCATGGGCAACAACTCTCATTGCCATGCCTTAAGCCATAACTCACAAACACATAAGTGTAATGGGGTAGGGGTGCAAGGATTCACAACAGAAATGGGTAGAAAGATATGAGCATATTTAATTTAAATGTTGAACTCTACAGAAACAACACAGTGGACATGGATACGAAAGCTGTAAATAAACACATTGTGGTGATGCTAAAATTTAAATTAGGACATACCAGTTTTAAAGAGACAGAATAGAGAAAGTGCAGTAGTCTTGTAAAAGCCACAGAATAGACAAGAAGAGAGCGCTAGTAAGAGTTCAGAAGAGATTGTAAAGTAGTAGTGGAGGATTGTTAATCATGTGTGCTGTGTGTTAAAGAGTCGTGTATTTATAGTGTGAAAGTAATGAGGAAATAAGGTAGGAAAATAATTGAAGAACTGATTGTCAATCAATTACACAAGACTCCCTTTAATTAAGGGATTCAGATTCAAACGGGTAAAACCAATTAAGGAAAGAAATTGAATAAATACTTCGTTCACAACATACAATTAAGGGCACATTCATAAAAAGGTTATTTAAGGACAAGGTTTTGAAGTACACTGTTTGTGCAAATAAGGTAATAAGATCAATTAACAACCCGTTCATCAAATGGTCCGAGATTTTGTATGAATGAACCAAGTCAGAAAAAGTGAAGAAGGGTTTTACTTAGGTCGAGTAACAGAGAAAATCAGTAAGCAATGGAAAGAAATCAATCAGGCTATATTCAGAAGGAAGCTTGAACTAATTGAAAATCATTTAGAGGGAAATTCATCATATATAAAGAGCATGTGAGCATGTTAAGTATAAAAGAAGACTGTCATGTTACTGTAAAATCAATAGAGAAATCCAATATAGAAGAGTTTGGTAAAAAGGTTAGAATCACATGAAAACAAGGAAGCCCCAAACTCAATTCAGAGTCTTGAAGTTGGTCTGAAAGAATTAGGGGTTTTGAAATAAAACCCTAGTTCAATCAAATCCCACAATCAAACTTGGCGGAATCCCCAAATTCTAGGGTTTCCACCTTGAATCAAGTACAGAGATAAGAATGCAAGTAGTCGAAACAGGCTCAGAGGTTTCAGAACTGAAACCTCTTGCATGTTCCTTTCAACAACAGAAACTCATGAGAAAACATGATAACAAAGTAACACACAAACACAGTAGGAGGATTCAAAGAACATAATGGAAAATACTGCTAAGAACAATAGAAGAAAAAAAAGTAAAAACATTTAGGAACACAGTAGAAAAATATAGTAGGCGAAACATAACAGAACATGATAGAAGAAAATACCATAACATAGTACAAAAACATATGAGAACATAGTATAGAAAACATAGTAGAAGAACATACAAGAACGGAGTATAGAAAACAAAATAGAAGAGCATACGTGGTAAAAGAAAAATATAAGAACACATCAGAGGCAAACACACGCAAAAGAAAAAAGGAAAGAAAGTTAGAGAAACACTTAAACATTTTCGAAAAACCCCAGATCGGAAAAGAAAGGTTCTGAAAGTAATTTTTGAAAGAAAAGTTAGGGAAATCGTTTGAAACCTTAGGGAAAGAATAGATACACAACGGATCTAAAGAAATCGGAGAAAACCTTGAAGATTTAGGGTTTTAGAAGAACCCTAAAAATGAGAAAGGCTTTGAAAAGGTCACCAATCTGAGTTGGAGAGGTCAGAACCAGGCTCAAACAACCATGGTACGCCGGAGCAACGTCGGAGATGACCGTAGAACCTCGAATTGACGGTGGTCTGGGTACAGAACTTCAAGGTCAGACCTTGAATCTTCAGAAATCAGGCATATAGGAGCAATATGAGGTGAGTATAGGACCCTCATAGCCTTGGAAGCCATAGATTTCGGCGGCTTTCAGGGCGTAGGTGGTAGGAGACGATTAGGGTTTTGAGAATATTCGAGAGAGTTTAAGAGAGTGGGGTGTTTAGAGGTGGCTGATAAATGAGAAGTGAGGAGATTAGGGTAGTCGTTTGGATTAAAAAAGGCAAGAACAAATAGGGGTCGTTGATCTCATAGATCAACGACCAAGATGAACGAGGGTTTGGGTCAAGTAGGATTCAATTGGGTCAGGGATGGGTAATTTTAGGATTTGGGCCGGGTAATGGGTGACTGAAATTGTGTTTAATTGGGGGGGGGGGGGGGGG
>MU670300.1:57164-86397 GCA_026770625.1 Nicotiana glauca
ATGATTTTTCTTCTAAACTTCATGAACTTTCAAACTTGGAACTTATAGTCCGAAACACGTCAAACGACGTCCGATTTCGACCAAACTTCACAGAAAGCGCTTAAACAATATATAAGACTTGTACCGGGCATCGGAACCAAAATACGAGCCCAATACCTCAGTCTTTTGATCAATTTTCATCTCCATTTTCCTTAATAATTTAAGAAAAATAATTTAACAGAAAAATTCTTTCCTCGGGCTCTTGACCTGGAATTCGACTCTGGGCATATGCCCGACTCCCATATTTTTCTACGGACCTTCCGGGACCGTCTAATCTTGGGTCCGGGTTCGTTTACCCAAAATATTGACCAAAGTCAACTTTAATAATATTAATATCAAAATTCTTCAAAATTTTCACAGAATTCACATATTTCAACATAAAAGCTTTCCGGCTACACGCCCAGACTGCGCAGGCAAATCGAGGCAAGTAAAAATGAGGTTTTCAAGGCATTGAAAGCATGGAACGAATGAGGAAATAGGTGATGACCCTTTGGGTCGTCACAGTTCAAAGAAGTGTAAATCTCTGAACCCGCCCGTGCTAACCGCATTGGTTTTGGTGCTGTCCGCGGTGGGGCTGTGCGGCCGCACAGGTTCACTGGTCCGATTTCGGAAGCCTATATCTTTTGATATACAAGGAATTCTAGGATAATTCAAAAATGATAGTTGTAGACCTTCGTGTCTAGTTTCCAGAAAGATAAAGAAATCACAATTTAGACATTTGTAGAGAAAGTTATGGCCAAAATACTAAAATATGTCAATGCAGTCCACAGAGAAAGTTGTGCGACCGCACTCAATTTGTGCGGTCCACACGGGGGGTCTGATTCCAAAACCAATTATATATCCGAGCTCGGAGGTGAATGGGTAATCGGGTTTTGGTTCGAACCTCGAGTTTTGACCATGTGGGCTTAGGGCGATTTTTGACTTTTTGGGTAAAACTTTGGGAAATCCATTTTCATGCCTTCGAATTATTTCATTTAGCGTTTATTGATGAAAGTAAGTAACTTGTGACTAGATACGAGCGAATTGGTGGTGGAATCAAGGGGTAAAGCTATAATTGAGACGTGAATTGTGTTCATGGCATCGAGTTAAGTGTTTGGTCTAACCTTAGCTTGAGGGATTAGGAGTTGTGTCCTATTTGCTATGTGTTATTTTTTGAGTACGATGTTTAGTCATTGACGAGTATCTATACGTTGATGTCAAGCATGCCCGTGAGTCTTATACTATGATTGATGTGACTCCGTTTCATATTATTCATGATCGATATGATAATTTCTATTGAGGAATATGACTTGTGGAAGTATAATTGTTAATTGAAAATGGTAGAGTGTTGGCTCAAGTTAAGAATTTAATTGTTGAACATGGTAGAGCATTGGCTCAAGTTGAAAATTGAATTGTTGAACATTGTAGAGCATTGGCTCAAGTTGAGAATTGAATTGTGGAACGTTATGGAGCATTGGCTCAAGTTGAGAATTTAATTGTTGAACATTGTAAAACATTGTCTCAAGTTGAGAATTTAATTGTTGAACGTTGTAGAGCATTGGCTCAAGTTAAGAATAGAATTGTTGAACATCATAGAGCATTGGCTCAAGTTGTGAATTGAGTTTTGAAGTAAATGTGAAAGAAGAAAGGAGAGAGATAATCATGATATTGTCTCCCTTGCTGGGATGTTATTGTTTTGATATTGTTTCCCTTGCCGGGATTTGACTGTTGTACTATTGTTCCCTTGCCGGATTTTATTGTAATTTTATTTATTTCCTTGCCCTCATTTCTTGTGATTATTGTTTGGGTGAGGAAGAGTGTTAAATAACGAAGGGGGATACCGTGTACGATTTTGTGACGAAGAGTGTAAAGCATGATGGGTGATGCCGTGTCGCACGATGTATAATTTTGTACCGATTATATTGATTTTATGATGAGGATGAGAGTAAAAGCACGAAGGGTGATGCCGTGCAGTTTATATTGATTCTTATGGTGAGGACGAGAGTAAAATCACGAAGGGTGATGCCGTGCACTTGTCCTTGATTTTCCTGATTCTTGCTGATAATTGAGTTATGTTGTCCTTTACGTTTATTTACTGATTTTCTGTTGTTACTTGATTTTATTTCAATGTTATAGATTCCCTTACCCTATTTGCTTTGTGATTGTTGCTTGGGTGAGGAAGAGTGTAAAGCACGAAGGGTGATGCCGTGTATTATTTTGGTGAGAGAGTGTTAAAACACGAAAGGTGATGCCGTGTATTGTTTTGGTGAGAGAGTGTTAAAGCACGAAGGGTGATGCCGTGCACTTGTCCTTGATTTCCTGATTTTTATTGATAACTAAGTTACAGTTTCTCTACATTTAATTTATGGCTTCCTATTGATACTTGTTGTACCCCGCAGCATGATTCCCCCTTCCTATTTTCAATTGAACTGTGGTGATCCTCATATTTATTTGTTGTTCTTCTGTTATTATTCGATGTCCCCACAACATGTTACCCCCTACCATGCTTAACTGTACATTACTGTTCTTCTTTTTCGCTATATATGATTTAACTGCATAGATTTATTTGGTGGTCTGGTCCTAGCCTCGTCAGTACTTCGTCGAGGTTAGGCTACGCACTTACCAGCACATGGGGTCAGTAGTGCTGATACTACACTCTGCACTCTTTTGTGCAGATCCCAGTGCTATAGACTTCGGACCGCAGTGAGATTGTTGTTCCTTTGTTATCAGGTGACCCGAGGTAGTCCTGCAGGCGTCCGCTTGGCATCTCCCTCTATATATTTTCCGATTTCTTTTACGTAACCCCAGAGACAGTATTTTGTAAACTCTTTCAGACCGTTATTTGTAGCACTCTTAGGAAGTCTGTGAAGTTGTGACACCAAATCTTGGGTAGAATTGTTAGGAAACTGTATTGTCAATGTTATTAAACTTACAGTTTATTCTTCCACTTGTTAAATTTGTTTGATTATAAATTGTTGGCATATAATCGTTAACGAATTTAAAAATGGAAACCATGTAAATAGTTCAGTTGATTGGCTTGCCTAGATTTCACTAGTAGGCGCCATCACGACTCTCGAGGATGGGAAATTCGGGTCGTAACAGTACATTTTTCAGAAGCCCATGCCAACCGGGAAGTTATCCAAGTGGCAGATACTATTGAGTGAGTTTGATATCGTATATGTAACTTAAAAGGCGGTCAAAGGGCAGGCATTGGCCGACCATCTTGCTGAAAATCCTGTGGGATGAGAATATAAACTCTTGAAAATGTATTTTCTCGATGAAGAAGTATCATTCGTAGGAGAGGATATTACTGAAGCTTACGACAGTTGGAGGATGTTCTTTGATGGAGCTGCAAACTTCACAGGAGTGGGCATTGGAGCGATTTTGGTATCAGAAATAGGTTATCACTACCTCGTATCTGCGAAGATTAGGTTTCCATGAACTAACAATACGGCGGAATATGAGGCTTGCATCATGGGGCTCAATCTGGCCATTGACATGAATATTCATGAGCTGCTGGTAATAGGTGATTCAGATTTGCTTATGCACCAGGTACAAGGAGAGTGGGCCACCAAGAATTCCAAGATATTGCCATATCTGCACCATGTACAGGAATTGAGAAAGAGGTTCACGAAGATAGAGTTTCGGCATGTTCCCAGAATTCAGAACGAGTTTGCCGATGCATTGGCCACTTTGTCATCCATGATACAACATCCCAACAAGAACTTCATTGATCCTATCCCAGTAAGGATCCATAACTAACCGCTTATTATGCTCATGTTGAAGAAGAATTAGACTAACCACCTATTGTGCTCATGTTGAAGAAGAAACAGACTGAAAACCTTGGTTCCACGACATCAAAGAATATTTAACAAGAGGAGAATACCCAGAATAGGAAAACCACATTTAGAAACGCACACTGCGGAGACTATCCAATCACTTCTTCCAAAGTGGAGGAACCCTGTATAGAAAGACCCCTGAACTAGGTTTGTTAAGGTGTGTTGATGCAAAGGAAGCTTCCAGGTTGCTCGAAGAAATACATGCCAGAACTTGTGGACCACATATGAATGGTTTTGTTCTAGCCAAGAAAATACTTAGAGCCAGATATTTTTGGATGACCATGGAGACGAATTGCATCCGGTACAAATAGAAATTCCATCAATGTCAGGTACAAGCATACATGATAAGAGTACCACCCAATAAGCTCAACACAACAAGTGCACCTTGGACTTTTGCTGCCTGGGGAATGGATTTCATCGGTCCAATCGAGCCCACTGCTTCCAACGGGCATAGGTTCATTTTAGTGGCCATTGACTACTTCAAAAAATGGGCATAGGCTGCATCCTACAAAGCCGTAACCAAGAAAATCATCCTAGATTTTTTCAAGGATCGTATTGTTTGCCGATTCGGAGTTCCCGAGTTCATTATCACTGATAATGCTGCCAATCTCAATAGTGATCGATGAAAGCTATGTGTGAAACCTTTAAAATCAAGCAAAAAAAATCTATAGTGTACATACCTCAAATGAATGGAGCTGTGGAAGCTGCTATCAAGAATATCATGAAGATACTAAGGAAGATGGTAGAAAACCACAATCAATGGCACGAGAAGTTACCCTTTGCCTTATTGGGATACCACACTAAGGTTCGCACATCAACAAGGGCAACTCCCTATTTGCTGGTCTATGGTACCAAAGTTATCATCCCGGCCGAGGTAGAGATTCCCTCTTTGAGAATCATACAGGAAGCCGAACTCAGTGATGCAGAGTAGATAAAGAGCCGCTATGAGCAACTAGCCCTCATAGACCAAAAAAGAATGAACATAGTATGTCACAGTCAGATTTATCAGAACTGAATGTCCAAAGACTTCAACAAAAGGGTCAAACCGCGATAATTTGCACCAGGACAGTTAGTGTTAAAGAAGATCTTCCCACATCAGGATGAAGCCAAAGGGAAATTTTCTCCCAACTGGTAGGGTCCTTACATGGTTCACCGGGTACTAACAAGAGTATCACTCATACTTGCAGAAATGGACGGAGAAGTTTGACCAAAACTAATCAATTTAGACGCAGTCAAGAGATACTATGCTTAGATTATTCACATTCATATGATATAATTAAACTATGCTCGACCTGATTCCCATTTAAGAGGGGATACGTAGGCAAACCTTTGGGTTCGGTCATATCATAATAAAATTTCATTTTCCCCCAGAACCAGAAACTGGGGCAGAATTTTGAGGAGGACCCTCAAAATTTTGGAGCCGGTCCAGCCAACGCCAGCATATGCCAGACGATCAGAAATAGTTTAAGAAACTGGGGCAGAGTTTTGAGAATTCTCAAAATTTCGAAGAAGGTTCAACAAGTTTCATCACTCGCAAACGACCGAAGGACCAGTTACCAAACTGGGGCAGAATATTGAGGAGGACCCTCAAAATTCTAATACGAGAAAAGCTGCAATGTCTCTAAAATGTGTTACAGTCATTAGTTCATATAAAATTACTCGATATTTCACTATGTTTTTTGAAATAACTTTACTTTCATCAATAAATGTATATTTTCGAAAACTCTATTTCTGTGCCAGCCAGGTGTTACCCAGGAAAACTCAAACAAGGCCTCCAGAACGGAGTGGAGCAAAGCCCGCAGACGAAGGCACAAACCAACCTTCCCTTACAAAACTTACAATTTTTCTTTGAGCGCCGACACATATGACATAACAGTAGCATTCGCAAATATATACACACAACAAAATCTCTATCAATGGGGCTACCAGACACCGAATATATCTCCAGCTAAGAAATATACTACTCCTATTTTGTACCATTCACTATAAAGGCTAAGCATTGCCTTCTCTTGCATGAGGCTAAGCCCTGACTCTATATCTTCATAAGGCTAGACACTGCCTTCTCTTTGCATGAGACTAAGCTCTATCTCCCAATCTTGTATGAGGCTAAGCCCTGCCTCCATATCTGCATAAGGCTAAGAACTGCCTTCTCTTTGCATGGTACTAAGCCCTGTCCCGAATCTTACATGAGACTGAGCTTTGTCTCCCAATCTTGCATGAGGCTAAGCCCTGCCTCCATATGTACATAAGTCTAAACACTGCCTTCTCTTTGCATGGGACTAAGCCATGTCCCGAATCTTCCATGAGACTAAGATCTGTCTCCATCTGCATGAGACTAAGCTTTGTCTCCACTCTTGCATGAGGCTAAGCCTGCCTCCATATTTGCATAAGGCTAAGCACTGCATTCTCTTTGCATGAGACTAAGCTCTATCTCCCACTCTTGCATGAGGCTAAGCCCTGCCTCCATATTTGTAGAAGGCTAAGCATTGCCTTCTCATCTGCCTGAGACTAAGCTCTATCTCCACTCTTGCATAAGGCTAAGCCTTGCCTCCATATCTCATAAGGTTTAGCACAGCCTTATCTTGAATGAGGCTAAGCCCTACCTTTATATCTGCATAAGTCTAAGCACTGCCTTCTCCATCTGCATGAGACTAAGATCTATCTCCACATTTACATGAGGCTAAGCCCTTCCTCCATTTTGCATAAGGCTAAGCTCTGCCTTCCATTTGCATGGGACTAGGCCTTGTCCCGAATTTTCCATGAGGCTAAGACCTGCCTCCATTCTGCATAAGGATAAGCTCTTCCTTCCATTTGCATGGGACTACGCCCTGTCCCGAATCTTGCATGAGGCTAAGCTCTGCCTCCTATTTTCATAAGGCCAATCATCGCCTCTATTTGCCGAGACTAAGAGTTGTCTCTCCGGCACTATCTATTTGCTCATCTTTCGGGCTAAGCTCTGCCCTCAACCTCACAAGACTAAGCCTTGTCTTGTTGATTTTAGCATCATATTATTGTATCTCATGGGCTGAAATATCACCAACTTATCCAAAGGCATCACTATCTAAAGGCATTATCCTCATAGCTAGAAGACACCATGCCATGGCCTGAGGATCTCTCAAATTTGCATATCATAATTTAAAGGCACATGGTTCGGAGGGACCATTTTCATGGCCCGAGAACATCATTTCATGGCCTGCGAATCTCCTATCTCACAATTCATGGCCCAGGACATTATAGTTTAAGGATGCCATCCGCACCGTCCAAAGATAATCTTTCATGGTCCAAAGGGAATTTGCATCACATTTAAATTCTCGCAGTAAGATATGTACTTACATGCATCGTATTTTGAGTTTTGCAGGTGATCTCGGAGATAATCAATTTCAAACAGGAGTAGCCTTCGCTCCGATTTTCGCTCGTACCATTTTTCACTTTGCCATTCATAACTGATTCTCATCAGTTACCCATCCTACTCCGTGATATCCAACTATCAGCCCTATAATACATCCGATGCATTCTGGATTCGCAACCATAACTCTATCCAACCTCACCCTTCACAAAAAGGACCTTTTCGATGAAACTAGATACCATTCCTATAACAACTTCGTCGGCTTCATTCATCGGTGGGTCCAGAACTATACATGGATTGATTCCTGTAAATTCAGGGATATGTAGGCAGCTCAGAGACCAGGGTTCGGCCTCTATTTTTCAAAATATCACAATCGATCAAAATTGGCCATTATTTCTTTACCCAAAAACTCTTTCATCCTTTCCGGGTAAAGAGGGGCAGTCTTTGATACCCAATTTTTCCCTATAATATTTTTAAAATGCATGTATGCCTTCAAAACTATGCATTAGGATCGATTGGCATTTTTCCATAATTTCTACATTTTTAGGGATTTTTAATTAATTTATCCCAACATTTTATTTATATAAACAATCACTAATTGCATCACAAATAGTTTTATAATAATTTTGATGGGTTAATTTTATCATTTGCATTAGTACTAAGTTTTAATTATTTCACAAATAGTCACATTTGTATTTTTGGGGTTATAATTGCAATTACTTTGCAATTATAGCCCATGAATGCATTACTATATTATTTTACTAGAAAATAGCCTTTTATATTTTAAAAATACTAAGTAATTATTTTAAAACATTTCTAGGCATGGAAGTAACTTTTTATAATTTATTATCTATTTTTAAAAATTATTTTAGCAATTAAATGGGTATTTAACGAATGACCTTTTTTATTTCGGACCTAGCCTAATTAAATGGACCAATTTCAAACCCAAATCCCTAACCCGCTAAGACCAGGCCCAAATCAAATTAAAACCCGGCCCCCAAACCTTTCAATTCAACGACCACCATTCACTCTTACAATTTTTAACCAAACGACCACCTAAACCCTAGCCATTACACACAAACAGCCGCCCTAGAATCCCTAACCCTCTCAGTCTCTCTAAGACCTAAACCTATCCCTGGCCGCCGCCACCCAAAACTAATCTCTTTCCCTCCGATTCTCACTCGACCCATGGATTCCCATGGCCGTTTGAGGCTCCTACTGATCTTCTACGACTCCTGGTTGCTCGTTCTTATGATTTCCTGGAAAGATCTCGAAGAGATCTAACCAGATCTGGTTCAAGACTCTCTGAGAATCCGTCTATGGTTGTGAGTGTTACTATTTCGATGCTTTTACGGTTCAAATCTCTTGTTTGAGACTGGATTCTCTTTACCCTTTCATTCTTTCTTCAAAACCCTCATTTCAAACACGAATCCATTTAGATCTTTGTAGATCTGGAAGGTTTCTAAGTTTGTTGTCGATTTTTTTCTTTAAAGAGTTTCTTGTTTTTCACTATTAATCGATTTTTGGCACTATGTTATCTTAGGTTTGATTTCGTTATTAACTGTTGTTCGATCCTCTGCATATTTGAAATGTTTTCAATTTCCCATGGTTTTTCTTTAAGGTTCTTTCACTTTTCCGTTGCTAACCGATTTTAGCACTAGGCTACTTTAGGTTTTTGATTTCTCTTATTTCTGTTGTTTGAATCTCTGTATGTTTGAAGTGCCTTCTGTTTCCATGGCTTTTTCTTTAAAGTTCTCCTAATCTTCCTACTACTAATCAACCCTAAGTATCTTTATAATTATCTGGGGTTTCCACTCCCGTTTTTACAAAAGGTTTTCTAAAGTTTTTATGTTTCGTTTGATCTTTCTCGCATGGTTATGTTTCTGGTCCAATTATTTGACTATTCAGTGTTTGATTTCAACCTCTTGCCCATTATTGATCAAACAATTGAATGATTAGCCTAATTTCTAGGGTTTCATTTTTTACTAAATTAATTTATTGATCTCTGATTGTTTTCCTTAATCACGAGTTCTTAATTGACATCTCTTGTCTATCTATGGGTTGATTGACCCTTTGATTGGTCTCTAATTACCCGTTTTGCCTTAGTTGTGAAACTGATTACTTGATTTAAGTGTTCTAACCCTAATTGATGGTTAAACCTACTTCTTGCCTTATTTGAAATTCAATTAGAGTTATATATGGTATAATTCCCTAATTTTCTATCCCCCAACCAAGCTTGATTGATTATTTGATTACTTCCTTACCTTATTTTTACAATATTTACCTACCTTGCCTTATTTACATACACTATTCGACTCCTATATATACACTTTTGTTCTACCTCTCAAAGACACGAGCAATAATTCACACATATATAAAACTTTCCTCTCATCTCTCTCTCTCTCTGCTACTTGTGATCACTGCTTGACTAGCCGGCTGAAAGCCGAGGCTAGGCTGTTGAATCTGTCTACTTTACCTTATGTTTTTGCTTCCTTAACTAGTATGCTTCTACTATTGTCATTCAATTAATTTGTGCGTTTATCAGTATATTTACTTCTGTCAAATTTGTATGCTCATCAGCATGTTTACTTTTGCTTAAATCAATGTGTTTACCAACATGCTTACCACTGTTTAATCTATGTGTTTGCTAGAATGACTGTTTCTGCCCAATCTCTATGGCTACTTCTGTTCAAACTATATATTCCATAGCATGTCTGACTATATGTTTACTAGCATGTCTATTAATGTTCAATCTGTGTGTTTATGTCCACTCCTGGCCAATACATGTGTTTACCACAATGGCATGTTAACTCCTATTTTCTAATTAGAACTATGTGTTCTGCTTTCAACAAGTTTGCATGTTTACTTATGTTTAAAATTAGATCTATGTCTTGTATACTCCCCTACTAAGCATGTTCTCCCCATCTGGATACTTTGCTCCCCAATCCCTACTACCCCTCATATGTGGTTGTTTTATCCTCAACATGCCTTTCTTCTGTGTTTGGTCACTTAGTAATATCCAATAAACTAAGTTATTTATTCTAAATGTTGTTTGCTAAAACGTTTGCCCAAATTCCAAGAGTGTGACGACCCGGCCAATCCTCTTAAGAATTTACAGCCCGATCCCCTATTATCAATTTCCCCTAAGTTCATTTCTGCTATTTTGGTTTGTCGGGATGTTCGGTGTTGGGTTTCGGAGAGTTTTGGGACACTTAGTCCCTAAATGAGAGCTTAAGTGTTGGAAAGTTGTCCATAGTTGGAACAGCATGAAGACGGCCTTAAAATGGAAATCCGATGATTTTGCTAGCTCCGTTAGGTGATTTGAGGGTTGAGAGCGTGTTCGGAATGTATTTTGGAGGTCCGTAGCTAATTTAGGCTTGAAAATGCCGAAGTTTGAATTTTGAAGTTTTCGGTCCGATAGTGAGATTTTGATCCGAGGTTCAGAATAGGATTCCGAAAGTTGTAGTAGCTCCGCCATGTCATTTGGGATGTGTGTGTGAAATTTTAGGTCATTTGGACGAGGTTTGGTTAGGTTTTTGATCGAAAGCGTGTTTTGATAGAATTTAAAGTTCTTAGGCTCAAATCCTTGATTTAATCGAGTTCCCGGCGTTGTTTTAGGCGGTTTAAGGATTGGTACAAGTTTGAATAGGGTATTAGGTGTTATTGGTACTTTTGGTTGAGGTCCCGGAGGCCTCGGAATGATTTCGGATGGTTGACGTGAAGATCAGAGAAGTGTTGCAGAAGCGGCACGTGGTCCGCAGAAGCGGGACCGCAGGTACAGTCCCTTGATCGCAGAAGCAGAAATCACTGGAGTGAAATATGAAATTCGAGGGTTTAGTTTTAAAAGTTGGAAAATGAAATTGGAGCTCAGGAGAGGGCGATTCTGAGTGGGTTTTGAAGAGGAGATCATTGGGTAACGTTTCTTTAATCCTTTCTAGTTATATTCCATCAATATGTTGTTAAATCCATCATTTAAATTCGAATTGAGGATCAAAATTGGGAAAAATTGAAAGAAATTCTTAGGCCGAAATTCTAAGTTTTGAGCGGGTTTTTTATATCCGATTTGGGAGATTTTTACATGGTTAGACTCGTGAGAGCACAAGGGTTCTGAAAATATTTATTTCATCCGATTGCGAGACGTTGGCCTGAGGAGCGTTTTGATCATTTTACCTAATTTCGCGTCTTATATTTGAATTAAATAGTATAGTCAGTTGCTTGAGATGTTATTTGCGATATGTAATTGAATTGAATAGATTTGGGTTATTTAGAGTCGGATACTCGTGGCAAACGTGTGGTTTCGAGTTGATTTTGGAGCTGGTTCGAGGTAAGTGGCTTGTCTAACCTTATGCGGGAGACCTTTTCCCTTAGGACAAGATTTTGATACTTGAATGCCTCGTACGTGAGGTGATGAGCGCGTACTTGAGCTAATTGTTTAAAATTCCATTTTAACTTGAAATATTTCAATTGAGTTTTCTTGCCTATCTGTTTATTTTAATTGTAAGCTTTCCCTGTGTTAGCTTAGAGAAGCATGTTTAGTTGACTTACGTGCCTATTTGCTTAAACTGTCTAGTTTGTACTCCGTAAAGCATGTTAGGTTAGAATTTACTAATGCTTTTTCTGAGTTTAGCATTGTTCTTGTTGTTTGAGTTGTTATTGTATGTTTTAAATTGGGACTACGGGACGGCATCCCGGGAGATCCCCTGTATGTGATATGTTCTGGACTGAGAGTGTGGGATACCAAGGGATCCCTGGCACCTGTATATATAACTATTGAGGATACCAAGAGATCCACGGGATACCAAGAGATCCCCGACTTGGTATTGAGGATAACAAGAGATCCCCGAATTGCTATTGAGGATACCAAGAGATCCCCGAATTGCAATTGAGGATACCAAGAGATCCCTCATTTATACGGTGAGGATACCAAGAGATCCTCGAGATACCAAGAGATCCCCGATTATCATTCCTATTGTGAGCAGCATTTCCTTGTATTGTCTTGTTTATGCTTTCTATTACTGCATTCCTTATTTATCTTGTTTAGATTCTCGCTGTAGACTTTATCTATACTGTTTTCCTTATCCTATCATTTATTATGTTTTATCTTAGTAGGGCCCTGACCTTTCCTCATCACTACCCAACTGAGGTTAGGCTTGGCACTTACTGAGTACCACTGTGGTGTACTCATGCCCTTTCTACGCATGTTTTTCATGTGCAGATCCAGGCAGCTCTGCCCAGGTGTATCATCCTCGAGGTGGGGAGATCTAGCAGAGACTTCAAGGTACATTTGCCGCGTCCGCAGACCAGGAGTCTCTTTCTTATTCTAGCTTTAGCAGTTAGATTTTTCTTTCGTACTGTTCGTTTTAGACATTCTGAGTTAGAGCAATGTATTTACTTTCCGTTAGACTGTGTTCCCGTTAGTTTCCGGGTTTTGGGGTGATATTGTATACTTCCAAATTATTGAGTCGTATATGCTGAGCGACATTTATATACAGTTTTCTTTTAGTTGTTTAGTTTTAATTAATTATTTCGCAAGCTATTTTATTTTCCGCATTGTGAGGCTTACCTAGTTATAGGGACTAGGTGCCATCATGACATGTTCACAGAGGGAGAAATAGGGTCGTGACAAGTTGGTATCAGAGCTCTAGGTTCATAGGAGTCATCGAACACATGCCGGTTTATTAGAGTCTCGCTGATCGGTACAGAGACGTATGTACTTATCTACGAGAGGCTATGTAACTGTTAGGAAAAAAAAATTCACTTAACTTGATTTCCTCGTCGTGCGATATCTTGACATCACAAATTCTAAACTTTTGTCTTTTGTTCTCTCACATATTGTAAGGACACGCGCTACTCGAGATGATCAGGCACCTGCACTTCCTACTGCAGCCGTCAGAGGTCGGGGCCGGGGTAGAGGTCGAGGACACGCACGTGGTGCAGCCAGAGCACCTACGCGAGCTGCCGTCGAGGCACCACCAGCAGATCCAGCTGGAGTCCAGGAACCTAGCATGCCTACTACTGCCACTACTACTCCAGCTCTTCAGGAGACTTTGGCTAAGTTCATGAGTATGTATACCACCTTAGCTAAGGCAGGGTTGCTTCCCCTTGCTGCAGCCACATCCCAAGCCGGGGGAGGAGCACAGACTCCCGCCGCCCGCACTCCTAAGTAGCGAGTGCATGTTGAGTAGGTTCCCGAGATTATTCCCGCACCGCCTGCAGTGCCAGTTCAGCTTGAGGATAGGGAAGTGGCTTCCGAGGATGAGCAGCTGAGTCTTGAGAGGTTCAAGAAGTACAAGCCTCCTGTATTCAGTGGATTAGCATCATACGATGCCTTGGGGTTTCTAGAGGAATGACACTGTATTCTCCGTACCATGGGCATAGTAGAGTCTAGCGGGGTTTCCTTCACTGCCTTCCAGCTTCAGGGAGCTGCCTATGATTGGTGGTGCACTTATTAGATAGATAGTCCAGCCGAGGCTGCCTCAATGACCTGGACCCAATTCTCAGATATGTTCACGAGAGAGTTTGTCCCGCAGAGTCTTAGGGACGCATGGCGTGCAGAGTTTGAGCATTTGCGCCAGGGTGCTATGACCATTTTGGATTATTCTATCCAGTATACCAGGTTGGCCAGGCATGCACCGGCCTTGGTTGCTACAGTCTGTGAGAGAGTTTGCAGGTTCATTGAGGGTCTTACCCCACCCATCAGATCTAGCATGGCTCGAGAGTTGGAGATGGACATCCCTTATCAGTAGGTAGAGAGCATTGCTAGGAGGATCGAGGGTATGCTCGCCAGGGAGCGAGTGGAGAGGGAGGCCAAGAGGTCTCGAGAGTCGGGTCTGTACTCTGGTGCCCGTACCCTAGCAGTAGGTCGTCATGGTAGGGGTTATGTGGGTCACCCCGTTCATTCAGCTCTTTCAGCAGCCAGCAGTGCTCCAGCTCCGCCTATACCTCAGGAGCCTTACTATGCACCTCTAGTTTCTAGCGCGCCTCCTGCGTAGGGTGCTTTCAGAGGTCAGTCCAGCAGACCGGGCCCGAGCCAGTCACAACCACCGTGCCCTCCCAAAGCTTGTTTTGAGTGTGGTGACACCCGCCATGTGGTGAGGGATTGCCCTAGACTTGGGAGGAGTGCACCCCCACAGATTGCTCAGCCACAACATACTTCTCAGAGTTCTCAAGCTATGGTCACAGCTCTAGATGCTACCCCATCGACCCAGCTGGCTAAGGGCGAAGGTCGGGGATGTAGAGGTCGCCCTCGGGAGAGGGGCCAGGCCAGATATTATGCTATTCCTGCTCGTACTGAGGTTGTTGCCTCTGACTCTGTCATTACAGGTATTATACTGGTTTGTCATAGAGAGGCATCAGTTCTATTTGATCCGGGCTCTACTTATTCTTATGTGTCTTCTTACTTTGCTCCGCATTTGGGTGTGCCTCGGGATTCTTTGAGTGCCCCTGTTTATGTTTCTACTCCTGTGGGGGATTCTCTTATTGTGAACTGCGTTTATCAGTCATGTCTAGTTACTATTCGTGGTTTTGAGACCAGAGCGGATTTATTGTTACTTTGTTATGGTTGATTTTGATATTATCTTGGGCATGGACTGGTTGTCACCCCATTTTGCTATTCTTGATTGTCACGCCAAGATCGTGACGCTGGCTATGCCAGGTATTCTGCGTATTGAGTGGGGTGGTACTTTAGATCACACTCCTAGCAGAGTTTTCTCTTTCCTTAAAGCTCAACGTATGGTTGAGAAGGGGTGTGCCACGTATTTAGCTTATGTGAGAGATGTCAGTGACCCCTTCCGTTTATTTACTCCCAATGGTACGGGATTATCCTAATGTGTTTCCAGCTAATCTTCCGGGCATGCCACCCGATAGAGACATTGATTTTGGCATTGATCTGTTGCCAGACACGCAGCCCATTTCCATTTCTCCGTATTGTATGACTCCTCTTGAGTTGAAGGATCAATTACAGGAATTGCTTGATAAGGGCTTTATTTGCCCCGGTGTTTCACCTTGGGGTGCTCCTATCTTGTTTGTGAAGAAAAAGGATGGTTCTATACGTATGTGTATCGATTATCGCCAGTTGAACAAGGCTACAATGAAGAACCGTTGTCCTTTGCCTCGTATTGAGGATTTATTTGACCAGCTTCAGGGCGTACATGTGTTTTCTAAGATTGACTTGCACTCAGGTTACCATCAGTTGAAGATTCGGGAGCTAGATATCCGAAGACTTCCTTCAGGACTCGGTATGGCCATTACGAGTTCCTTGTTATGTCATGTGGGTTGACCAATGCCCCAACAGCTTTCATGCATTTGATGCACAGTGTGTTCAGGCCATATCTCGACTCGTTCGTCATTGTTTTCATAGATGATATTCTTGTACACTCCCGGAGTTGGGAAGATCTTGATCAATACTTGAGGACAGTGTTTCAGACCCTGAGAGAGAAGAAGTTATATGCAAAGTTCTCGAAATGTGAGTTTTGGTTGAGTTCGGTAGCATTCTTAGGCCACGTGGTATCGAGTGAGGGCATTCCGGTGGATTCGAAGAAGGTGGAGGCAGTGCAGAGTTGGCCTAGGCCCTCCTCAGCTACAGAGATTCATAGTTTCCTTGGCTTGGCAGGCTACTACTGTCATTTTGTGGAGGGATTTTCATCGATTGCGGCCCCTATGACTAGATTGACCCAGAAGGGTGCCCCATTTCAGTTGACAGAGGAGTGTGAGGTGAGCTTTCAGAAGCTCAAGATAGCTTTGACTACAGCCCCAATTTTGATATTGCCTACCGGTTCGGGATCTTATACTGTCTATTGTGATGCCTCGAGAGTTGGCCTCGGAGCGGTGTTGATGCAGGAAGGTAGGGTGATTGCCTACGCGTCCAGATAATTGAGGATGCATGAAAAGAATTACCCTATCCACGACCTTGATCTAGTTACTATTGTTCATGCCTTGAAGATATGGCGTCACTATTTGTACGATGTGCCTTGTGAGATCTATACTGACCATCAGAGTTTATAGCACTTGTTCAAGCAAAAGGATCTAAATATGCGTCAGAGGAGGTGGTTAGAGTTGCTGAAGGATTATGATATTACTATTCTGTATCACCCGGGCAAGGCCAATGTGGTGGCTGGTGCCTTGAGTCGCCGGGCGGAGAGTTTCGGGAGTTTGGCATGTTTACCATCTTCAGAGAGGCCTATGGCGATGGATATTCAGGCCTTAGCCAGACAGTTTGTGAGATTGGATCTTTCGGAGCCCAATCGGGTTCTAGCTTGTGTGGTTTCCCGGTCTTCCTTATTTGATCGTATCAGGGAGCGGCAGTATGATGACCCTCATTTTCTTATCCTTAAGGAGAAGGTCCAGTATGGTGATGCCAGAGATGTGACCATTGGAGATGACGGGTTATTGAGGATGCAGGGTCGAATTTGTGTGCCTAATGTTGATGAGAATCAAGAGTTGATTTTAGTAAAGGCCCATAGTTCACGGTATTCCATCCATCCGGGGGCCGCGAAGACGTATCAGGACTTGAGGCAGCACTATTGGTGGAGGCAGATGAAGAAAGATATAGTTGGGTATGTATCTAGATGCCTCAACTGCCAGCAGGTGAAGTATGAGCACCAGAGACCGGGTGGGTTGCTTCAGCAGATAGAGATTCTGGAGTGGAAATGGGAGTGCATTACCGTGGACTTTGTATCTGGACTCCCACGGACCTTGAAGAAGTTTGATTCCATTTGGGTTATCATGGATCGGCTGACCAAGTCCGCTCATTTCATTCCTGTGTGTACCACTTATTCATCGGAGCGGTTGGCGGAGATTTTGTATCTGGGAGATCGTCTGTCTGCATGGTATTCCAGTTTCTATTATTTCAGACAGAGGTACCCAGTTTACATCGCGGTTCTAGAGAGCCGTGCAGCAGGAATGAGGTACTCGAGTGCAGTTGAGCACAGTATTTCACCCCCAGACGGACGGACAATACGCGCGCACTATTCAGATTCTTGAGGATATGCTCCGTGCGTGTGTGATTGAGTTTGGAGGATCTTGGGATTAGTTCTTTCCATTAGCAGAGTTTTCTTACAACAACAGTTATCAGTCCAGCATTCAGATGGCACCGTGTGAGGCTTTATATGGTAGGAGGTGTAGATCTCCGGTGGGTTGGTTTGAGCCGGGTGAGGCCAGGCTATTGGGCACAAAGTTGGTTCAGGATGCATTGGAGAAGGTTAAGATGATTCAGGATAGACTCCGTACATCCCAGTCCAGACAGAGGAGCTACGCGGACAGGAAGGTTCACGATGTTTCGTATATGGTTGGTGAGCGGGTCCTGCTTTGGGTTTTGCCTATGAAGGCCATCATGGGGTTTGGGAAGAAAGGGAAGTTGAGTCCGAGGTTTATTGGCCCTTTTGAGATTTTGAGGCGAGTTAGGGAGGTTGTTTATGATCTTGCCTTACCTCCCAGCTTGGCCGGGGTTCATCCAGTATTTTATGTTTCGATGCTCCGGAGGTATCACGGTGACCCGTTGCACATGTTGGAATTCGGTTCAGTCCAGTTGGACAAGGATCTATCCTATGTTGAGGAGCCAGAGGCTATATTGGACAGGCAGATCAGAAAGTTGAGATCAAAGAACATTGCTTCAGTAAAGGTTCAGTGGCGGGGTCAATCGGCCGAGGAGGCGACTTGGGAGACCGAGCGGGATATGTGTAGTCGGTACCCTTATCTTTTCACTACTTCAGGTATGTCTTTATGCTCGTTCAAGGATGAATGAATGTTTAAGTGTAGGAGGATGTGACGACCCGGCCGGTCTTCTTAAGAATTTATGCCCCGATCCCCTATTAACTTCTTCCCCTAAGTTCATTTCTGCTATTTTGGTTTGCCGGGATGTTCGGTGTTGGGTTTTGGAGAGTTTTGGGACACTTAGTCCCTAAATGAGAGCTTAAGTGTTGGAAAGTTGTCCGTAGTCGGAATAGTGTGAAGACGGCCTCGGAATGGAAATCTGATGGTTCCGTTAGCTCCATTAGGTGATTTTGGGGTTGGGAGCGTGTTTGGAATGTATTTTGGAGGTCCGTAGCTAATTTAGGCTTGAAAATGCCGAAGTTTGAATTTTTGAAGTTTCCGGTCTAAAAGTGAGATTTGATCCGAGGGTCGGAATGGGATTCCGGAAGTTGCAGTAGCTCCGTCATGTCATTTGGGATGTGTGTGTGAAATTTCAGGTCATTTGGATGAGGTTTGGTTAGGTTTTTGATCGAAAGCGTGTTTTGATAGAATTTGAAGTTCTTAGGCTCAAATCCTTGATTTAATCGAGCTCCCAACGTTGTTTTAGGTGGTTTAAGGATTGGCACAAGTTTGAATAGGGTATTAGGTGTTATTGGTGCTTTTGGTTGAGGTCTCGGAGGCCTCGGGATGATTTCAGATGGTTGATAGGAAGATCAGAGATGTGTTGCAGCAGCTGAAGCATTGCTGCTTCTGGTATTTTTGCATCTGTGGCTTGGGAACCGCAGATACGGCGCTGCAGAAGCGGCTAAAGGGCCGGAGAAGCGGCTTTGGGTCGTTCCTTTAGAAATCGCTGAAGCAGTGTGAGACCCGCAGAAGCTGAACCACAGGAACGGTTATTGGTCCGCAGAAGCGGAATGTGGCCACTTAAGGGTAAGCCGCAGAAGCGGCACATGGTCCGCAAAAGCGGGCCCGCACCTTGACCGCAGAAGCAAAAATCACCGGAGTGAAATATAAAATTTGAGGGTTTAGTTTCAAAAGTTAGAAAATCAAATTGGAGCTCGAGAGAGGGCCATTCTGAGTGGGTTTTAAAGAGGAGATCATTGGGTAACGTTTATTTAATCCTTTCTAGTTATATTCCATCAATATGTAGTTAAATCCATCATTTAAATTCGAATTGAGGATCAAAATTGGGAAAAATTAGAAGAAACTTCTTAGACTGAAATTCTGAGTTTTGAGCAGGTTTTTGATATCCGATTTGGGAGATTTTTATATGGTTGGACTTGCGAGGTACAAGGGTTCTGAAAATGTTAATTTCATCAGATTCCGAGATGTTGGACTGAGGGGCATTTTGGTCATTTTACCTAATTTTGTGTCTTATCTTTGAATTAAATAATATAGTTGCATGAGATGTTATTTACGATATGTAATTGAATTGAATAGATTTGGGTCCTTTGGAATCGGATATTCGTGGCAAATGTGTGGTTTCGAGTTGATTTTGGAGTCGGTTCGAGGTATGTGGCTTGTCTAACCTTGTGTGGGGGACCTTTCCCCTTAGGACATGATTTTGATACTTTAATTCCTCGTACGTGAGGTGACGAGCGCGTACGTGAGCTAATTTTTGAAAAATACATTTTTACTTGAAATATTTCAATTGAGTTTTCTTGCCTATCTGTTTAATTTAATTGTAAGCTTTCCCTGTGCTAGCTTAGAGAAGCATGTTTAGTTGACTTACGTGCTTATTAGCTTAAACTGTCTGGTTTGTACTCCGTAAAGCATGTTAGGTTAGAATTTACTAATGCTTGTTCTTAGTTTATCATTGTTCTTGTTGTTTGAGTTGTTATTGTATGTTTTAAATTGGGACTACGGGACGGCATCCCGGGAGATCCCCTGTATGTGATATGTTCTGGACTGAGAGTGTGGGGTACCAAGGGATCCCTGGCACCTATATATATAACTATTGAGGATACCAAGAGATCCCCGACTTTCTATTGAGGATACCAAGAGATCCTCGGGATACCAAGAGATCCCCGAATTGCTATTGAGGATACCAAGAGATCCCCGGTTATCATTCCTATTGTGAGCAGCATTTCCTTGTATTGTCTTGTTTATGCTTTCTATTACTGCATTCCTTATTTATCCTGTTTATATTCTCGCTGTAGACTTTATCTATACTATTTTCCTTATCCTATCATTTATTATGTTTTATCTCATTAGGGCCCTGAACTTCCTCGTCACTACCCAACCGAGGTTAGGCTTGGCACTTACTGAGTACTGCTATGGTGTACTCATGCCCTTTCTGCGCATGTTTTTCATGTGCAGATCCAGTTAGCTCTGCCCAGGCATATCATCCTTGAGGCGGAGAGATCTAGCAGAGATTTCGAGGTACATCTGTCGCGTCCGCAGACCAGGAGTCTCTTTCTTATTCTAGTTTTAGCAGTTAGGTTTTCCTTTCGTGCTGTTCGTTTTAGACATTCTGGAGTTAGAGCAATGTATTTACTTTCCATTAGCCTGTGTTCCCGTGAGTTTTCGCGTTTTGGGGTAATATTGTAGACTTCCGCATTATTGAGTCATATATGCCGAGCGACATTTATATACAGTTTTTTTTAGTTTTTCAGTTTTAATTAATTATTCCGCAAGCTATGTTGTTTTTCGCATTGTTAGGCTTACCTAGTTATAGAGACTAGGTTCCATCACGACATGTTCACGGAGGGCGAACTGGGGTCATGACAAAGAGTGACCCTGTTTGCTCCTTATTTCCTGAAGAGTCTAAAACTGTTTCTCATAACTACTCTTGTAAAGCACTATCCACTTCAATTCCTAGAACACTTAGGCTCCTTCCCCTCCAGTGTGAGCGTTGCTTTGGAGTCCATGAGGCTCCTCTGAAGTTTGGCATACTGGGGTTGGCTACTACACACTGCAGAAGGTGATGATTTTTAAGACGACCTTGGTGTGAGCACTGCCCTGGGTCCCTGAGGCCCTTGGGAACTTTGACACATCAGGGTAACCCTTTTGCACTATGAGATGTGGCATTTGAGATTATTTGAAGGCCTCGTTCCCCAGGTTTTTCTTTGGGCCTATCCAAGCTCCCTATAATATAATGTTATCATTCCTGTAATTCATTTTTACACTTGGTTTGTAATATTAATTACTTTGTAAACATATATTGAGGAAATTAGTAAAAGTGGGAGGGAATATTATACATAATTTATTGGGAATGGGTAGATATCATGACTATAGGAGTTAAATCTGTGTTTACATTCTAGAAGCCATGTCTATAGCACATTGCAATGTTCATCACTTGGGTACATTCTAGATATCATGACTATAGGGTTCAAATCCACTTTTGCAATCAGCAATCATATCGTTGTGTTGTTTGACTATTTGCATGCATTCTAGATACCATGCCTATAAGTTAAAATCAAACCTTGCACTTTTAGATATCATGCCTATAGGTTAAAAAATCAGTCTTGCACGTTTAGATATTATGCCTATAAGTTTAAAATTATCTTCTGCATTTAGGAGTCGTGCTAAATAGGTTCAGCATATTTAGCACTTAGAAACCATGCTTATAGGGTATAAAAACCCAATCTTACATTCTGGACACTATGTTTGTGAGCTTAAAATCAATCCTCGCATGCCAATCAGGTTTTTAAAATTGCTGCATTGTCTAAAATCAGTCCTCACATCTAGACAGCATGCCTATAGGATCTAACGAACCCAAACTGCTTGTTTAAAATGGTTTTACTGGTTATTGCACTTCTGATCGACAACTAGATATCATGCTCATAGGATATCATTGATATATGCCTAGGCAAGCCCGTAGGGCGATTAAAAATCGTGTAAACTGTAAAACTGTGCTTCTGATTAACTATCCAAATTCAGCAACCCCTCTAAAATAAGTAGGCAAACTGATTAGGTATTGGTTACCGCTTCAACATAAAGCTTTGCATATGTTCAGATTTGTGTTAACCTAGATATCCTGTCATTAGGACTCTTTTAAAATGTCTAAAACACTGATGTCTGAGACGTGCATTTGGTTTGTTCTATTTGTGGAGGTAAAATGTGACCCCCCTTAATTTTTCTTTACTTGAAAGTCCTAATTGTTTTGGTTTTCGTCTAGATTTTTCTCCATTAAGTACCTTAGGATAGTCTAGATCCACCCTAACTAGAAGTCCTAAATACCTCCAGGACTATATAAGTAAAGGGACGGGTAGTGCACGCATAGCATACACCTTATGGTTGCTAGAATGTTTTAGGCTATGACCAAGTGGAGGGAATTGGGTAGTAAAGGATATGATGGAATGTGCGCCAATACAACACGTAACGCCTCTAGTTGAGGAAGGCTTATCGGGCATTGCACATATGTGATCCTATAGACTAACAAACATAGGACTTCCCTCATTTTATTTACATATGTGTTCTCATTTGCTAAAATTCCTTTATCGTACATATGTGATTAGACTGGGTACCTGTCAAATTTTCTCTGTCTTATATGTGTGTTTAGACTATCTGTTGTTAAACATCTAATTCACATAAATCAAGTTCGGCCGAGACCCACCGTTTTGGACCGCGAGGGGTGCCTAACACCTTTTCCTCAAGGTTATTTCGAGCCCTTACCCTAATCTCTGGTAATGCAAACCGATTTTTGTGAGTTATTTGCTCTAGGTGCCCTAACACACCTTAAATCTGTTAGGTGGAGACTCTTCAAATTCAAATACCCAGTTCCCAAAAGGAAATGAGTTATTCCCCCATGAATGTCAAAACCTGGACTCCGCGAGGAAAAGGGGGCGCGACAACTCTGACAGGACCAATAGTGCTAGAACAGTGATAACTTACAGGCTAATATGTAATTATAAAACCTATAACATAAACCTGAGAGGGACTTAACTGTACAACTATTAAACTTGACCCCAACCTAACTTAACCACTTTAATGGCTACGTGCAACCCTAACATCCTCAAGTACCATCCATGCATGCTATCTTCTTTTCTTCTCGCATCAGTTCTCCCCGATTAAGACCTTCTTTGTCCTCAAGGAAGGAATGTGAGAAAACGAATCTTTACAGCTTGATAGTCTTCACAAGTTGCGAGCTCTAATGGTAACTTGTCCCATTGAATTAGAACTTGCGCAACTGCCTTGTTCCCCTTTTGAATCATAGGTCTATCCAAAATTTTGTGTGCTGGGGGCAGTAAAGACTTGATAATTCTAGCACTAGTGGATGACATATGGTATCAGGTAACTTGTGACATCACTTAAACTGAGAGACGTGAAAGATAGGGTGCAACAATAACTTTGGATGAAGTGAGAGTTTGTATGCTACATGCTCTAACTTTTGCAACACTTGGTAAGGCCCATAATACTTTACTGAAAGCTTGGTAAAGTATGACCTAGACATGGTTATTTGCATATAAGGCTGAATTTTTAATTATACTCAATCCTCTTATTGAAATTGCATGTCTGATATGTATTTGTTAGCTTGCTCAATCATCCTCTGCTAAGTCCTTTGTAAATGGTACTTCAACAATTATAAGTCGAATTCCCTTGTCAGCAGGCTCCTATCAAATTCCACTAAGTCAGAATCACCAGCCATGCATAGAAGATGCAAAGGTGGAGGCTGCCCATATAGTGCCTCACAAGGAGTACATTATATTAAAGAGTGAAATGTGGTGTTATACCACTGTCGTGCTGTAGCTCGAGGCTTTTCTTTTAAGCTCTGGGCATTCGACTTGTATATGACCATATTTTTTACATTCATGTCATTTCCCCATCGTTCTTTACCTGTATTTTTTTTGGAAACTATAGCTATTTCTTATTCAAGTTATTAAGCTTCATTTTTGTTTTTATCTTCAGATCCTTCAATAGAGGTTTTGAAAGTAACATTTTTCTTCTTTTCTTCATATTCAACGTTTTTTGAGATATGTTTTCTAAAGGGAAATAATATCTCCTTGTAGTTCATCATATGATAGTTTGTCAAGATCTTGAGATTCAAGAGCTACTACTTTTATTTGCCAAGTAGTAGGTAGACTTCGTAGAATTTTTCGAACTTGCTCACCACTTGAATATGGTCTTCCACAGGCCTTTAGATCTCCAATAATTTTGCTGAATCTAGCAAATATTTCCTCAATGGATTCACCTTCTTTCATTTAAAAATGTTCATAGTCATGGGTCAGCAGATTTATCCTTGTTTCCTTAACTTTGGTTGTCCCTTCATATGTGACTTCCAACTTATCCCACATTTCTTTAACAATATCACAGCTTGAGATCTTCTCGTATTCTTCTCCAGATTGATGGGTTCAGTAGATGTTTGTCCATTTGCCTTCTTGCCAGATTTTGCTGCTGGAATTGGATAGGCCCCTTTTTTTATTACATGCCAAACTTTGACATCATAGGATTTCGTATAGCTTTCCATGCAAACCTTCCATTGTGAAAAGTGTTTTTCATTGAAGTATGGAGGCCTTAATTGTGAACTTCCTCCTTGAAATAGAGCTCCGACAATTACTTAATTTGACATGATCTTTTCTCACTAGTTGTTAAGCAAAATCAAAATGCAAGACCTGCCCTGATACCAATTGAAAGTAAAAGGGGGAGGGGTGAATTTTTGATTTTTCTTTTTATGGATAAGTAGTTGACTAGTTTACCAATTAGTCAACTAGAAGTAGATACAAGGTAAAAACGGAATACTGAATGTAATGTAAAGTGCAGAATTTAAATGACACCAAATTTTTTTTTTATATTGGTGAGAATTCAATGTGAATCCTATTCCAAACCCCTTAGGTTGCAAGAGTATTATCTCTTCAAAGCCCCTTGAAAACTTGGTACACGTATGTTGATGTTATCAGAAACACCAAATGTCATTTTGGTTCTAAGTACACTCGCTATAATTTGATACCATCACATCCCGAGTTCACCCTCTGTGAACTATCATGATGGCACCTAGTCTCTACGATTAGGTAAGCCTAACAATTGCAGAAAGAGAAAACAAATGCGGAAAAAACTAATAAAAACTGAAGATAAACAAATATAAAAGCGTTTAAGATGCCGCTCGGCATATAATAATACAAGATCTCAAAAACTGAAAAACTTCCCAAAACCCAAATCTCATGAAATCACAAGCTATGAATACTATGTAGTGCTCTAACTCCAGAATGTCTAGATCAAAGTAAATACAGAAGGGCTATAACTACTAGAGAGAATGGAGAGGGACTCCTCGATCTGCGGGCGCGACAGATACACCTCAAAGTCTCTGGAGAATCGCCTCACCTCAAGGATGATAGGGCTGAGCCGAAGAACCTGGATCTGCATATGAAAAATATGCGCATGAAGGGCATGAGTACACCACAACGGTACTTAGTAAGGGCCAAGCCTAACCTCGTTCGGTTAGTGACGAGGAAGGTCAGGGCCCTACTCATTTTAGATGAAAAACGAGGTAAAACAGTATAGAATACGACAAATATAATTAAGTGCTAACAGTATGAAATAACACAGGATAATAAGAATAACAATAAGTACAATAGAGAGAGAAAACACAAAGAGAATATAACTCCACAATAAAATAGCAACCGGGGATCTCCCAGGATACCGTCTTGTAGTCCCCAAATGTAAATATCTAGTGGATCTCGTGGGTGTTGCCCCATAGTCCAACTCATAGTGCGCAGGGATCTACTAGAATATCGATCCGTAGTCTCAAATGTAAATACCCAGTACTGGAGGAATCTACCTGGTGTGGTCCTGTAGTTCCCATATAAATGTGCAGGGGGATCTACCGAAATACAAATATGTAGTCCCAAAGTAAACATGCATGGGGGGATCTCCGGGGGCATCGTCCCGTTGTCCCAAAGTAAACGTACAACAACAACATTTAGAACATTCAATTTAATCCAAATTCCATACCAATGTAAAACGTGTATTTCTAACCTAGCATGTCGCACAGAATTCAAATAAAGCAGTTTGAGCAAGTAAAGCAATTAAGTCAATTAGACATGCTTTCCTAAGTTAACGATAGGCTTAAATTGCAGGTAGTATACACAGGGAAGAAAACATAGTTATAGTTACTTAAGGAAAATAAATTTTTCAACAATTAGCACATGTACGCACACGTCACCTCAAGTACAAGAGATTTCATATATCAACAATATCAAATCCTAAGGGGAGTTCCCCCATACAAGGTTAGGCAAACTACTTACCTCGAACTAGCTCAATCAACTCAAAACCACGTTCTTGTCACGAGTATCCGACTCCAAATGGCCCAAATCTATTAAAAGTAATTGCATAATGTAGATATGACTTCAAGTAACTAATTCAACTAATTAATTCGAAGCTAATATGCAAAATTAGGAAAATCGCCCAAAAAACCCCCCAAGCCCAAGTCTCGGAACCGGGTAAAATTTACAAATTCGGAATCCTCACACTCTCACGAGTTCATATATACGTAAACTACTCCAATCCGACATCAAAACCTTGTTTAAAACTCTAAAATAAGGCTTAAGAACTTTTCCAATTTTTCTCCAAATTTTCACCCAGTTTCGAATTTAAAGGATGAATTTAAGCATAGATTCGTGGAAATAAATCAAAACCGAGTAAGAATTACTTAGCCAAAACACCCAGGTGATAATCTCTCCCAAAATTGCCAATCCCGAGCTCCCAAATCAATTTCTAAGGTTTTGAGACTAAACCCTCGTTTCTGCCCCTTTTGTGACCAGTGAAACCGCATCTGCGGCTCTGGGACCACACCTGCAGTCCCGCTTCTACGGAGACAATGTCGCACCTACGACTTTTCATTAAACCACAATTCCGCACTTGCGACTCCCTTATTGCACCTGCGGTCTCGTTGGTGCGTTCGACTTCTCGCACTTGCGGCTTCTGAGGCCTGGGCAAAATCCGCTTCTGCGATCACCAAGTCGCTTCTGCGGCACCGCCCCTGCGGTCCCACACACGCAGATGCGGTTATGACAGGTTCAGCCAGCTTCAAATTTCTCCTAAGTCCAATTCAACTTCCGTTAAGCACCCGAAACTCACCCGAGACCCCTGGGACCTCAACCAAACATGCCAACCAGTCCTAAAATATTATACGAACTTATTCCAACCCTCAAATGACAACAAACGATTCTAAAACCACAAATCGCTCTCCAATCCAAGCCTAAGGATTTCCAAAACTTCCAATTCCGCTTTCGTTCAAAACACATATCAAACCTCGTCCGAATGACCTACAATTTTTCACACGTCACATTCAACACTACGAAGCTACGCCAACTCTCGAAATTCCATTCCGACCCCTAGATCAAAATCTCACTATCAGTCTGAAAACTTCAAAAATTTAACTTTCGGCATTTTAAGCCTAAATAAGGTACGGACCTCCAAAACTCAATCTGAACACGCCCCTAAACCCAAAATCACCTACTGAAGCTAACTGAGCCGGCAAAATTCCATTGTGAGACCGTCTTCACACTGCTCCGACTACGGTCCAAATTCTAAAGCTTAAACTCTCATTTAGGGACTAAGTGTCCCAAAACACTCCGAAATCCAAAATGAACCTTCCTGACAACTTACAATAGCAGAAACAAAACACGGGGAATGTAATTAATATAGGATCGGGACGTAAATTCTTAAAACGATCGGTCGGATCGTTACAGATACAATGGCTCACCAATATTTTTTTTATCTTTCTTCTCTCTACTGATTACACAGTAAATCACACTTAGATTATAATACTTGTTAGAGTAGAACAAAGAGCACCGAAGTTAGTTTGATCAAAGTATATCTCTTCTCTTGGTCGTCTCACTATGTATGTACTTTGAGGGCTCTGCTTTGATTCTTGATTGCGGCAGATCTTGAGAGATTACAGACCCAAGGGAATTAATCCTAGGAATAAATTGTAGAACGATTCTTTCCAAGAATAAGTGTGGAGCTTCCGTTAATTTTGCCTTGGCTTGTGGTATTGATAGAGCTTCCCATCGTTGAGCAGATCCTTTCTTCATTCGAACAACCTGAAGTAGATCCTTTGATTTCGGGAGTTAGGCATCTTTCTTTGATAGGTAAATCTTCAGTGCGTTGATAGATATATCAAGTGGATTATAAGCAATCTCGATTTACTCTGATTTTGGTCATTCCTGTAATAGCTACCTTCAAACGGGCTGTCAGATCTAAAAAGGCCTTTCTCACACGTTTCGTTACTCCTTCCTTTCCTGTCTTCCTTTGCACATATTTGACAATCTTCCTTAACTTTGCTCCTTCATTTCCTTTGCTCCTGAAGTGTCCCTACAATCAAGGATATATTATTTTTCATCATTAAAACGTAAGTCTAACATATACCTCCATATCTACCTCGTATTATACCAGTTCATATCACGTTAATTAGACTAGCAATGTGAGAAAATAACCTGATGCTATAGTACAAATTTTCATTAAGGCAATTAAAGAACATAGAAATAACTGGGTTAACTTTATATTTTTTCCTGCTGAGTGAGAAAACTGATTGGTTTGTGAAAGTGAGGTTTCCGAGCATGAGGTCTCTTCTAAGTCACTTAAAGATTGTCACTAGATATACGTGTCCAGATCTTGATGTGCAAGTGCGGATGGGACTAGGTCTAACTAGTGAAGAGAGGAAGCATCTTCTGTTCTTCTGGATGCTGGTGAACTCGGCTTCTCAACCTATTGCTCCGAGGGATAGCCTCTCCTAGTCTGACAAGGGCGGATTTAGGAGGCTGAAGGGTGTTTACTCGAACCCCCTTCGCCGAAAAATTATACTATATATATAAGGCAAAATCTATTTTTACATCTATATATTATGTTTTGACACTACTAGAAATCCGGTAATTAGCGACCAAAATTGGTTGGTCGAAAAAAGCGACCAAAGTTGGTCGGTAACGGGGAGAAAAATATTTTATATTTATTTTAAATAAATTACCGACCAAAGTTGGTCGGTAAAGTGGTCAACAAGTTGATCGAGCTGGTCAGACTTGTCTAGTTAAAGAAAATTTCACATTATCGACCAACTTTGGTCGGTAATGTGGGACTCAGTTATAAAATTTTAATAGTTATATTATTATTTAAAATATTTTAGATAATATAAAAAAATCTTATTTAAAATTACCGACCAAAGTTCTCGGTTAATATAGGGGGAAGCATTTACCGGCCAACTTTGGTCGCTATACTTTAATTTCTGGAAAATAACCGACCAAAGTTGGTCGGTTATTAGCACTTTTATATTTAATATCTAAATAATACAAATGTAATTCGTTAACACTTTTATCATACAAAGGACGAATGCACTAACATATACTATAACATGCTATATATGTAGTTAAAGTAGTACAGCGAAGCGTGTTATATATATATATATATA
>MU670311.1:4631-22662 GCA_026770625.1 Nicotiana glauca
TTCCTTAATAATTTCAGAAAATAATTTAACAGAAAAATTCATATCTCGGGCTCTAGGCCTCGGAATTCGACTTCGGGCACATGTCCGAGTCCCATATTTTTCTACGGACCTTCCAGGACCGTCCAAACTCGGGTCCGGGTCCGTTTACCAAAAATGTTGACCAAAGTCAACTATATCAATATTAATATCAAAATTCTTCAAATTTTTCACAGAATTGACATATTTCAATATAAAAATTTTCCGGCTACGTGCCCGGACTGCGCACACAAAACGAGGCAATATAAAATGAGGTTTTCAAGGACTCGTAAGCATGGAACAGATGAGGAAAACAGGTGATGACCCTTTGGGTCGTCACAATCATTAGTTTTTTTAATCAAATATTATTTATTCTCTGCATAAGTTTTTATTTGTTTGGGGTTTGTTTTCTTTTGGATTTCTGTCGGTACGAGAAAAGGGCCCAAGTAAACATTAGGCTTAAGTCCTATATGTTGCAGGTCCAGTACTACTGGTAAAAACTCTAAAATAGTAAAAAAACAAAAGGGGTCAATACATGCTACTAGGGTTGGAATTTGATAAGGTTTGAGGGAGGTTTTTAGGAAGCTCCTAGAAAAGCTGACAATGATCATTTTAGAGATAAAAGAGGAGGAAATTCCTGGGGCAGGGGTGTAAGTTGATAAAATTAGAAGTTAAGGGGGTACTTTTAATTTACTAATCTAATTTTTGTTGCCCTAAATTCCTTCTATAAAAAGACCGTCCTTCCAATGATTAGGGCACAGAAAATAGGGAGAAACGGTACAAACGGCTGAAAAACCAGATCTCCAAAAAGATTTCTCAAATTTTTTTAGTTTCTTTCTATTTTCTGGGGTCTTGGCTAAGGGTTTCAGGGATTAGAACAAGTTTTCTATGTTGATTCACTGCTGGTCCTGTTTGAGTTGAGATAGAAGCTACAGTATTTGGTTCTCTAGGCTTTTCTGATGCTGACCTGCTGTAGAGTCATTCAGTAGTTGATTTCTTTAATCTTTAGTCGGGAAAGTTCAGTTTTTTTTCAAGCTTAGGTACACATTTATCACTTTTACTCCATTTTGAATTTGTATTGAAATATAAACTGCCGGTTACATTTTGTTAAGCCTTCTGCTTGTTGGTTTTTGAACACAACTTGAATGTTTGGTTTTGACATAGAAAATACATGAAGTTTGGTTATAGATGGAATGTGTTTTAGCAGTGATTCATAGTTAGAATGTTTTACATTTTACCTATTTCCATTAGAATTTAACATGTGTATCGTACACATAATCATATATTGCTTAGTTTGATTTTTAATTGTTGAAGCTCAAGTCTTTTCTTTGGTTCCTGATAAACTAAAGTCTAATGCTGGATTCGAGAGTCAATAACTGTGGATCTGGCCACAAGTTGATTTGAGTTGCAGTTTTAATGGCTTGGCTCACATGTTGTTTCTTAATTCTAATCATAGACATTCTCCTATAATAAGTGATTTAAGTATGAGCTTCAAATTTTAACAGGTTTCGCCTGAATGATGGCTAAGCTATTGTCTAGTGTTGAAGCATATAGTCTGTTGTTTCAGTCTATGGTTTAGCAAGTTAACTTCATTAATAAATTGCTTTTGAGAGCACTTGATTGTTGTAAAAATTAAAATGGCAACTGATTCTTTCCTAAACCGTGATTAATGAAATTTGAAATTAAGGTTGTATTTAATTATTTTGTAAGAATTTCCCTTTTTGAACAATTGCTAGTTGTTGCTCAGTTATTAGAGTATTCTTTTAGAGTCTATGGAATTTTGGACTTGTCCCTCATCAACTCCAATGTGCTTTGTTACAGTGATGCAGGAAAGCCTATTTAGCTGGGTTATTTGGTTGCAATTCTGGACCCAGATAAACGTGCCTATTGTTTTAAAGTAGTTTGTGTTTGTTCTTTGGCTTTCCTTAGTATACGAAAAGAAGGTGATTTGTTCCTTACAAAATATCAAGAAATTTTATAATTTCTCCTATGAATCAAAGTTACACGTATATAGGTTTTCCCACTCCAAATGGCACAGTTTACAATTTACCTCACATTTGTATATAAGAGCATTTATTGAATATTTAGAAAGTTAAGTTTTCAGCTGTATATTACTACATCTATTCATATGCAAAGACCTTGCAACAATCACGAATATAGAATAGCCATTAATGAATATTCCGTAGCTAGCTTTAGGTACGTGTTTAAATTAATACAAGTACGGGTACGGCTCCCTTGACGTGGTTGTGATACCTAGTTTTAAATTAGATAAACATAGGGTCACCTTTAGTTTTCCCTTTAACCTTTTCTTAAAATAATTTGAGGTGTACCACGCCCAAACAAAACCTATAATACATGGCCCTCACAAAATTAGAAAATAATTTGAGGTGTGTCATACGCAAATAAAATCTTATAATCTATGGCCCTCACATAAATACAAAAAAAAATTAGTTTAGAAATTGCCTTGAACTTTCGTAGTTTGCTTTAAGCGCGTTAATTAAATTACTGTCATAACTACGGGTACGGCTCCCGTAACGTAGTTTTGTGATGCTTAATTATTAAAATCCGGGGATATATTTATGTGATCCGGTCACAATTTAATCTTTAATAAATTAAACATATTGTAGAACATGGGTACGGTTCCTGTGACATGACTCGCAATATATAATAATAATTATTTAAAAGCAGTTATAAAGCTAAAAACACACAATCGGTTAAAACATGTAATAAATCAGATAATAGGCTAATTATATAGTTCAAGCGACCGTGCTCGAACCACGGAACCCGGGAATGTCTAAC
The DNA here is from genome assembly GCA_026770625.1 of Nicotiana glauca. Lineage (NCBI taxonomy): Eukaryota > Viridiplantae > Streptophyta > Magnoliopsida > Solanales > Solanaceae > Nicotiana > Nicotiana glauca. The sequence continues at coordinate 7,446 of MU670311.1, forward strand.
ACCTTCTCCCGGGTTAACAGAATTCTTTATCTAGAAATTCTGGTTTCACAGACTTTTAAATAAATCCAAAATTTTTTCGATTTGGGATTTAAAATAAACCGATTAATTGGGACACTAAATAAACTATCCCAAGTGGCAACTCTAAAAATTAAATAAATAATCCCATTTCGAATAATGTCACTTTAGTTTGAAAAACTCTCATATACTCCTTTAGGCTGGTAAAAAGGAGGTGTGACAGCGCCTGCTCATGAAAGCTAGGTAAGCCAACTATTAAAGTTTTAACCCATTAGCAATCAACCTAAATTAGATATAAACATTAAGTACAGCTAAACAGATGAAAAGTGCGGAAGAGTTATAACAAATTTAAATAAACCATGTCTACTGACGAATCTAGTGTCATAAATTCATAAACATCTACAAGTTACAACAAATACTTCTCTGAAAAGAAAAGTACAACTATTCTAAGAATGAAAAGAGATAACATAAAGCTAAAATAGGGAAAGGGGACTTTAGGCTCTGAGACCCAGCAGATCTACCTTGGTCTCCCTGGACTGAGGGCACCAACCTCAGCTACTCCTGGGTCCGGTACCAAAATCTGCACAGAAACGTATAGGGTATAGTATCAGTACAACCGAACCCATGTACTGAGTAAGTGTCGAGCGTAACCTCGGTGAAGTGGTGATGAGGCTAGGACATGACAATCATATATACCTATGCAGTTAAATCATATACACATAAAGTCATAATAACATGAATCAATAGAATATGGTAGGGAGGGGACATTCTGTGGGGAATATCATATTGTAATAATGAACCCATAAAGAAGAATCAATAGAGAAACATAATGAACATCATATCTATATCAATAAGAATAATGGAACGGTAACACGTGCACGACATTACCATTCGTTCTTTTACTCTCGTTCTCACCATATGAAACAACAGAGATGGCACGACATCACCTTCGTGCTTAACTTCTCATAATCATGGCATGACATCACCCTTCGTGTATTATTCCTCACAATATCGGCACGACATTATCCTTCGTGCATTAACTTTAAAATCATGGAATAGAATCACCCTTCATGCATTAACACTCATAATATCGGCACAACATCACACTTCATGCATTACACTTACTCACAAATATGATGCACGATATCACCCTTCGTACTTTACACTCTTCCTCACCCAAACAATAGAAACAATACGTCCCAGTAAGGAAATTAACAATATCAACAAAAACATCCCGGCAAGGGATCTAGCCATAACCAATCTCGTTTTCAACAATTACGTTACAAAATGAAACTCAATAATAGTCAATTATTAAGAAAATTTTATAAGCTTTGTTCAACATCGATAATATCAATTTAACATTTGGACAGAGCATAATAGAGTAATAGCAATCAGGGTATAAGACACACAGTCATGCTTGACACCAACATTTAGATACTCCTCACCAAACCTATATGTCGTACACATACTAACACATAGAAAATAAGACCACAACTACTATTCGCTCAAGCTAAGGTTAGGCCAAACACTTACCTCGATTCCACAGAGAAGATTAAGCCTCAATTACCGTTTGATCTCTCGGTACAACTTCCAATCCGCTTGTATCTACTCATAATTTACTTAATAACATTATCAAATGCTAAATAAGCTAATTCTAATGCATGAAAATAGATTTTTCATTATTTTTCCCAAAAAGTCAAGAATTGACCCCGGGCCCGCTTAGTCAAAACCCAAAGTTCGAACCAAAACTTGATTACCCATTCACTCACGAACTTAAATATGCAATTAGTTTTGAAATCAGATCTCAAATTGAGGTCCAAATCCCCAAAATTTTAAAATCCTAATTTCTACCCAAAACACCCAATTTTTCATGAAAACCCCTAGATTTTAAAGTAAAATTATGTAAAAAGATGGATTAGATTGAAGAAGATGAGTTAGAAAATAGTTACTTACGATTTGAAGAAGATGAGTTAGAAATTACTTATGTAAAATCCTGTCTGGAATCCCACTTAATAGGTGCAGTTATCGCAATTGCGATTAGGGGTTCGCAGTTGCAAACCCTGGGAATTTTTGCTATCTTCGCATTTGCGACCTCTAGACTATCTGGGCAACCTTCGCATTTGCGAAGTATATCTTGCATTTGCGAGAAAGGTTGGCCCTGAGTTCTTTGCATTTGTGAAGCAAAATATCGCATTTGCAATCACTGATTACATCGCAATTGCGATGCCTAATCTCGCAATTGCGATGGGTCCTGCTACACAGCTGCTACATACTAGCAATCTCTTTAAGTCCAAAATTACTATGTGGCCTATCCAAAACTCACCCGAGCCCTCGGGGCTCCAAATCAAGCATGCACGCAAGTCTAAAAATATCATACGGACTTGCTCGTGTGATCAAATCATCAAAATAACATCAAAAACAATGAATTTAACCTTAAATTCATGAAATTCTTTAAGAACATGAAAATTTTTATTTTCTTAACTAACTGTCCGATTTATACCAAATCAACTTCGATTCTTACTAAATTTCACATATTCGACTTAACATTTATTTTAAACCTGTATTAGGCTCCGGAGCAAAATACAGACCCGATACCATCAACAAAATGCACCATTTCATTTCTATAAGACTTTATATTTTCCAGCAAATAATTTTCTTTAAAAATTCTTTTCTCGGGCTAGAGACCTCAGAATTCGATTCTGGGCATACATCCAAGTCCCATATTTTAATATGGATCCTACAGGACCATCAAATCACGGGTCCAGATTTGTTTGCCAAGAATGTTGTGATGACCCAAAAGGTCATCACTTTTTTTGAAAATAAATTATGTGTTCTGAGGCCTTAAAACCTCTTTTTTGTCTCACCTTAATTTGCCTGCACAGTCTGGGCGTGCATTCAGAAAGCCATTATGTCAAAATATGTGAAAAATTATGAATTTTGCTTTTAAAATAAATTTAGGTTGACTTCGGTCAATATTTTGGGTAAACGGACCCGGGATCCATGATTTGACGGTCCTGGAGGATCCATAGAAAAACATGGAACTTCGGCATATGCCCGGAATTGAACTCTGAGGTCCCAAGCCCGAGAAATGAACTTTTGAAGAAAATTATTTAGCTAAAATTTTTAAAGTTTTTGGAAATTTGAGCATAATTGAGTTTGATGGTATCAGATCTGTATTTTGGTGAGGACAGGATTAAAGTTAAACCTATAAAATTTGGTAAGGAACGGACTTGAAACGACATGAATCGGACCTTCGATTGTTAAAATTTGAACTTAAGAGTTCATGAGATTTTTCTTTGATTTTGATGCTAAATTCATAGTTATTGATGTTATTTTGATGATTTGATCGCACGAGCAACTCCGTATGATATTTCTAGACTTGTGTGCTTATTTGGTTTGGAGTCCCGAGGTCTCGGGTAAATTTTGGATAGGCCATGAAGTGGAATTAGACTCAGGAAAAATAGTTGCAGGTCTGGTGCTGGCCTCTGATCTCGCAATTGCGAGATCAGGGATTGCAAATACGATGTATGAGATTTTGGGAATTGTGAGGGGCTCTTCGCAATTGCAAAGTGAGCCCTGCCAGCCTTGCTCGCAATTGCGAGCATACCTTCACAATTTCAAAGTGCTCAGAACATTCCAGGAGTTGGGAAAGGAAGTAAAGTAGATGAGGAAATCCTAGGCCAACACAAAATCAGTGGATAAGCTCCAGAGAGAGGTGAATAGAATTTCTATAGCCGAAGACCTTACCTTTGACATGCTGCTTGACCTACACAGTCCACCCCAGATCCTCTAGCCCTATTTGTACCTGCAGCACCAGCTGTCCAGAATGAAGAGCCATACCTTGCCGCCGATGCTGCAGAGGCAGTGCGTGAGATGTTCGAGAACCCATCCATACTTAGAGTTAAGGGATGATAAGATCCAGTTTGCTGATCCTGAGGGCAATGACATTGCTTGGAACACCGAGATGTACAAGGATTCATAAGGAGTTTTTCTTCACCCTTTCCTCTTTTACACTTATTTTGCTAAGCATTGGGGAAAATGCTTACTTTTTCCGGGTGAGGGGGGAGGGGAGGTGGAGTTTATTTCACACATTGGTACACTTTGATACATTTGGTCTATAATAATGTGATGATACTTTTTCTTTTCTTGTTTGTATTTATCTATCTTCTCTCTCTATCTCTCTTATTATGTATATTCATTCTATCTTTAGCAGTTTTGCTTATTAGCTTCTTTATCTTTTCCATATTACTTCTTATTTTGTTAAGTAGGTTCTTTTTATGTTTTAGTAGTTAATAAGCCTTTGGGTTTATTAACACCATTTTTCTTTCCCAACGATACATGAAATGAAAACCTTCTTAAGAAAATGGGTCCATTTTGTATCTAGGTAATAATAGTAGTAGTAATAAATAAAAAGACATAATTAAGTCATGCCTGAAGATTCAACCATACTTCAATTGTCACCAACACACTTAACTATGTGCTTATGATTCGAGACAAAGTTTTTAAAAGAAATTTGTCTAGTTAGTGACTTTGTGACCCTTGAGTTGACTTTAGTAGTCATTGAGTGGTTTAATTGGATCATAGTGATCTTTAAACTTGAATGTGGCCATTGTAGGGTCTCGACTCTATCATCTTTTACTATCTAGTTACGTGGAGGGTGAGGTGAATTTTTGCTAGTACAAGTATCCGTGAGAATGTTTAGAACTTGTCCCGAATGCGTTTTAAGATGAAATCCTAAGTTTTACTTGATTTAAGAAGTGATTGTAGTCTCTCCTTGGCCCGTTTGAGATTCTATTGTCAACCAATATCGTTATCCCTAGTCAACCCCTTTTAGCCTCTCGCCTTTCTCTTTTGATAGCCATGTTATAAGCATTTACCCGTTTCGTCATGACCTTCTCTTGGCACACGGACTTTCCTTAACACTCTTGTGAAACAAATGGCTTAAAACATAAGCTTGGGGGAGAGATGAGGAATTTGAAAAAGGTATCAAGGCACAAAAAGAGAAAAGAAATGATCCTTATGAAAGAGAAGGCAAGAAAAGAAAATAACAAAAAGAAAAATACAATACATGAATAACTGGAGGGGTTAATGGATTTGAAAACAGGTAATGATCCCAAACATTGAGAAATCAAAAAGGGAGAAAATGAATGAAATGATCAAGAAAGAGTGATGTTAAGTCTCTCTAGTCCCCAACAAAAAGAAAGTGCCTCTAAAAATGGGCAATTGTGAGTCGAGAAATAAAATATGGAGTGCTTAAGGAAAAGTATAACCACTTACCCATACGGTATCGTAACCTATCCCAAAAGCCTTCATTACATTCCTAAAGAAGTCCTACTTGATTTCAAATAGAGTGAGCTTACATTAGTGGAAATCTACATGAGGGGCAAGTCTATGGTACTTGAAGTAGTACTTGTAACATTCTCTTGTGAGAGATGAGTGAGCCTTTCATGAATCTTCGGATTGAGTGATAATTTCTTAAGTGAGCTTGCCAAATGAAAAGTAGAGGAGGAAGAGTTTGGATTCCACAATGGCCTACATGATAGAACATGAGTCCTTGATGAGTAAAGTCAATTTTGAAGCTCAAATGTTACATCAGAACTATATGTGCATGAAAATTTGAATTGTCACCTTGTTGATAATGCATGAGTAGTGTGGGTAATTGTTGGTCCCAACTGATGTGTGAATGGCTCATTTTTGACTCACTATAATGACCCTTAACTTTAGGTGGTGGAAACTAATTTATTTGCTTGTGGACAAGCAAAGACTTAAGTTTGGGGGAGTTAATAAGTGGAGATTTTGAGTACTTATGTTACACCCTGTAAGTTTAGCAACTTTGATACCGTTAAATACATTTGATATTTTATTTTAACTGGAATATTTTTGTAAAACAATTTGAAAATATGATTTTATATAGTTATTACTACTTTCAATTATATACATAATACGAGAAAATTTATAAAGGAGATTTTCTTTATTGTAAATATAGAAATTATTTTTGCACACAAAAAGAAGCGTATCTTTTTACCATTTTAAGAATAAAGCGTATGAATTTTTTTACGCTTTATATGAGATTAGAAAAATTATAGGTTGAGAAAATATATATATTTTACATGGATATTTTAATAAAATAATAGTGTATGTGTATTAATTTTACATGGTGCCACGTGACCATGATAGTAAGTTATATAAAGTGTATTAAAAGTAAGTAATATTTTAAATAATTTGAGATAATTTTTAGTTATGTAAATAATTAATTAGTTATGGTGATTAAGTGGATAAGTGTGGAAATTACTTTGCCCACGTGGGACCGTGGCAATTAAAGAAAGGTATTACTAATTTGTGTGAAAGAATGGGTGGTGACACATTTGCATTATTTTGCTGGAATCTTCACCTAATTGCTTAATGCCTTGAATATGTTTCTAGGGACTTGAGAATTGAGAAAGATCAGAATGAAACAAGATAGTATAATTATTTGGAAAGATGATTAGCTGTAGATCACATTTTAGAAGTTGAAGTTAATCCTTTCACGATTGAAGTTTGCGGACGGATGCTGGTTTTATATTTAAACTTTCTTAAGGTCAAACCTTGGAACAAATGTATTGCCAGTGGAGTGGTGATATGGCTGGAGTTGGTAAGGTTTCATCAAGGAGATGGGAGGTGCAAACTGAAAGGGTCTGTGTCCACAAGTTTGTTTCCTTTAAGTTGGAGTACGAAATTTTCAAGGTATGTTATGGTTAATTCTTTTTTCTTTTGGCATGATATATATAACAATACGTAAACGTAATGCTATTCCATAAGTGGTTCTATTCTTAGTAGTTAAGGGTGTTTATGTTATTCATTCATGTAAAGTGATATTTAAGCATGTCTAACTCGGTATCTAGTTCCCTATTTAGGTATTTGATAATAGAAAATACCCGACGTTTGTTTTTCTTTCATCCTAGTGGTGCTATAGCATTGTTGCGAATATATCACTGTGTTCATAAACGGTTCGCCACTATAGTTTATCATTAATGGATGTCTAGCCTTTCAAAAATAAGTGAAGAAAAGTACCATTTGGCTAGTGTTATCCTTGTGATCTTTCGAAAAATAACTAGCAAGTTTATTTGTTAGAATTGCAAACTTTCTTAGTTACACTTTTAGTGAAAGTTAGGTTGTCCTTGATCACCCAATAATTCTGGAAAATTCACATCAATGGATCTTCTGAGGCGTGATATTTGTAATTACATTCCACGGGTTCTATTTTACGGAGTTGGGCAGCCCTGCATCTTTATTTATCACTGTACTATGATCGGTCAGGCAGTTACCACCAGTTGGACAGTTATGTATTATTATTTATCACTGGTTGGGCAGTCATGCATATTCATTTACCACCAAGCTACGGCCGGACAGTCATGCATTTACCATCGAGCTACGACTGGTTGGGCAGTTACATATATACCACCGAGCTATGGCCGGTTGGGAAGTCATGCATTTACCAGCGCGCTACGGTCGATCGGGCAGTTACCACTGATCAGTTAGGCGGTCATGCATCATACGATATGGATAATAGTCTCAAAGAGAAGCATTATATATATATATATATATATATATATATATATATATATATATATATATATATATATATATATATATATATATAAGTATAAGTATAATAATTATGCATATACAGAGGTACCTCAGAGATTCAGGTTAATTCTTATATGTCTTTAATTAATGTTGACTTATTCATACTGACGTCCTTTTTTTGGGGACGTTGCATTCATACCTGTAGGTATAGATAAACAGTTTGACAAGCCCTCATAGTAGACAAGATCAACATTCAGTAAAAGATCGGTAAGACTCCACCTCATTCGGAATGCAGCCGAGTCTATGAGTTATCATGTCAGAGTTTTATTACAGACTTATGGGTAGGCCGGTACTCTGTCCCATTTGATGTTAAGTAATCTTAGAGGCTTTATAGATAAAGGTTAATTTTGTATAGTATGTGTATTTATATTTTAAGAACGATGTGGCATTGATACAAGTTGTGGCTATGTTGGCTCGTGCTAGTAATAAAAAAAATGATGAGTTATAGAGTGGTTCGCTCAAGTTAGTGCGGCACCGATGTCAGCGACGCCTCCCCAGATTTGGGGCGTGACAACTTATTAGCATCTTTTTGCTTTTATTTTGGTACGAATGTATTGATTTATGTTGCCGAAACTAATAAAATTGTGCAAATTATATGAATGTTGGGAGTCCCGTCGCCTATGATGAAATCCGACTCAAAAAGGAGTGTTCTAAATCACAAAGAAATATAGGGTATGGAAGCAAAGAAGTTTGGTCCGCAGAAGGATTTCTCCGGCCATAGAAGAAAGTGCGGACTGCATAATTCAATCCATGGCCGCAAACCAAGAGAAAGAATCCAACAAGATTTTGACCAATGTACGAACCACAATTGAATTGTGCAGCCGCAAAACGAGGTCTGCACTGATAAATGATTCCAAGTTCAGAGAGTGTGTAAAAGACCAAGTCCTGTAGCCTTGATGAAGTGTGGACCACATAAGAACTGTGCGGCTGCAGATGTTGCTTTGTATGTGTGGCTGCAGAATCCATGCTCCTGTTGATTGAAGAAATCTATGGAACCTCCTAAGGGAAATTTTTGTTAGCGATTTGTAGGCCACTAAAAATAGACGAGTTTGACAATTATAGGTCAAGTTTCAAACTTTGAGCTGCTGTAACCATTACATTTTGCCATTTTAGGAAGTTATTGATTATTTTTGTGTTTAATCATTATGTTTTATCATTTTAATATTTTATTATGAGTTTAATTAGGTTTTCATTTTTATTTTCTTTAGTTTTCACTATGAGTAGGTAGATTCTTATTAGGGTTGTGACCCAACCCTAATGTGTAAACCTTCTGGGTATTTAATTTAATGTTTGTTTATGATTGTGTGTTGATTATTTAGCTTAGTCCATGCTTCAATTTTAGAACTAATGACTTCAAACATTGATTCATACCTTTTTGACTTAGTCTCTACTTGAGAAAGAGGGACCTAGTCCAGGATAACTTGGCTAACAAGGAATTAGGTTAATTGAGAGGTTGATTAGCCTAATTAAAGGGTTCAAACTAAAGAATGTAAGAATCTGACCTGAGCTTATATCAACTATTTTGTTTAATACCTATTTGGACTTGAGAAAGGCAAATAGGGTAAAATCACTCTTTGACTGAGAGGTATTGAGTGGGTAATATTAAGTTTAGATCATTAATACACCCCAATCAACAAAATAATTATCAATGTCTTTAACCCATCAGGCGAACACCTAGGTTATAGTAACATCCCTAGGATTTTCAACTATTTGAGAAAACACCAAAAACAATCTTCATTTCTAGTTTCTTTTACTTACCTTACAATTGTTAGAATAATAGTAGAAGCAGAGTTCAAAACATTTTGTGGAAGTGCAAATTTAGTTGATTGTTCGCTTTCTTCAAGTGTATACTCATAACACATCTTATAACTTCATCTGGATTTGACCCCGACTCATAGTTGTGTAAATTATATTGTATACGACCGTATCATATCTCGTATCATGGTGTGTTATGGACGTTATTAATTTTGGCACCGTTGCCGAGGAGGTAAAACGATGTTAGCTATATAATTTAGTTCAAGCGTCATCAAGACACAACTCTTACCTCTTCCCGCAAGCAAATCAAAGCTCAATCGAGGACTTTCCTCTAAAATACGCCTCCAAACTAATCGAATCTAACCAAAATCAACTCAACAACATGAAAAGTGCCAGGGAAATAAATTACAATATATAAAATTAAGATCTTTAGACTTTTCCCAGAAAGTCAACAAAAGTCAACCCCGGATTTGCTTGGTGATAACCCGGGATTCGGACAAAAATATAATTATCCATTCACCCTTGAGCCTGGTTATGTAATTAGTTTCAAAATCTGACCTCAATTTGAGGTCTATATCTCAATTTTACAAACCCCCCCCCCCCCAATTCATCCCAAATCCCTAATTTTCTTCCATGAAAGAATATATATAATAAGGTTAGAAATTAACGGATGTTGATGGAAATGGAAGAAAACTCTCACGACCCAAAATTCACTAAGGATCGTGATGGCGCCGGACACCGCTGACAGGCAAGCCAACCAAAATACTTAATTAAATTCTCGTTTTAAATATTTTCAAAACTACTCATTTTATAAGTTGAAACAATACATAGTAAATTCTACTAAAGAAATAATAAAACATTTAATAACTTTAAAAATTTCTGAATAAACCCATAGACATCCCAGAACCCGGTGTCACAAATGCATGAGAAATTTCTAGGAAGCAATACAATACAACAATCTTCCAGAGTACAATATTGGACAGCAAATAAATACAGTGATCTGAGAGAGACTTGTTGGCTGCGGGTCGTCTCGTAAAGTGTAGTTCACCTAAGTCTCCATATCAACTATGCTGCTATGCCGACTAGGATACTAGAGATGCATGTGCCTGTGCAACAAAGATGCACAGAAGTATAGTATGAGTACGAAAACAACGTGTACCCAATGAGTATCTCGTCTAATCTCGAAGAAGTAGACACGAGAGGTCGACTTCGACACTTACTAGAGGTCCAATAATATTATATCAATAATATATTAAATAGGGAATTTTTATAAACGTGGTTGTAATTCAATAGGTTGAAGCAAGAAAACAATTCTTTCTTTAATAGAAAATTTCTAAATTCCTTTTCATCATTTATACATGTATTCTTAAGCCAGGAAGAGGCAATAACAACTTCAATAAATTCCAATGCAAGCAATACAAGCATGCGCAAATTATGCCGAGGACGTACGATACGAACCAACAATATTTAAATTGTGCACTGCTATAGGGTCGAATGATGTGATTCATAGATGCATCTATTTAATTTGTCGAGGCGTTCGGCCCGTTCCAGAATTTAAACACGCACAGACAGTCAATCGAAAAGTCATTAGGAAACAATTATCCAAAGAAAACCAATTCTCTTTTAACAGTTTAGAAAAAAATGAAGTTTAATTCTTTTTAGAATTTCATTTACTAATTCGATAGGATTTAAGCAATTCAACCGTCAATAAGCTTATAGATATTCCAAGTATAACATGCTTTTGGATCCTAGACTACCCGGACTTACACATATTAGTAGCTACTCACAGACTCTCGTCACCTCGTACGTGCGTAGACCCCACAAATTGGAGCACATAACTAATTATTTCACCTATGGGGACAATTCCCTCTTACACGGTTATAAAAAAGACTCACCTTGCTCCAAAGCATACTTCCAATACCAGGAGCGAGCTCAAACTCTTAATTTGGAGCCGAATGATCCAAAACTCGATAAACGAGGTAAGAACTAGTCAACACAAGATCACAAGATCGCATTCTAACTATTTAAGCAATTTTCCAACCTTAAATACAAGTTTCCTAAAAGTCGACCCAGGGTCCACGTGTCCAGATTCTGTAATTTTTCGAAGAAAGTTGTTCTTTGTAACCTAAGGATCAATATATGATTTGTACTTCACTCCATAAAAAATTTCGTGGTTGAATCTTGGTTCTAACAAAACCCTAGGTTTTACTCTATTCCCATGATTTTCACTAATTTTTATGTATTAATCTACCCAAAACTCAAGTATTAAACTCACATTAATTGAAAATGACTTACCTCACAATGCTAGGCGGAATCACCCCTCCAAATGCTCCAAAATCGCCCAAGAAATGAGTGAAAATGAGAAGAAATGGCCTAGAGCCCAAATAAATGAAGGCCATTGCCTTCTGCGATTTTTGCATGTACGGTCATGGGCCGCACCTGCGATCACCGTTTCTGCGGAAGGAAAACCGCTTCTGCGGTCTGGGCCGCTTCTGCGGACAGGCCCACCGTTTCTGCGGTTCCGCTTTTACCAATTTAGGGTCGCATCTGCGATCTTGGGCTGCCTAGCCTTGGGCCGCTTCTGCGATAGGTGGACCGCTTCTGCGGTCTTGCACCTGCGGTTTACCAATCGCAAGTGCGGTTTTGATAGCAACCAGGAGCTTCAGCCTTTTCCAAAAATTCCATTTCGATTCGTTAACCACCTGGAATCCACCCGAGGCCCCCAAGACCCCAACCGATCATGCCAACAAGTCCGAAAACATATTACGGACTTGCTCGAGGTCTCAAATCATATGAAACAACGCTTAAGTCACGAATCGACTATGAACTTTAGAATTTCAAACTTCTACTTTCAATGTTTAAACCTATCAAATCACATCCGATTGACTTCGAATTTTGTCCCCACATCATATTCAACATTACGAACCTACTCTAACTTTTGGAATCGGATTTCGACCCCGATATCAAAAAGTCCACTACCGTTCTAAAAAACCTTCAAATTTCTATCTTTAGCCAAATGGCTCCAAAATGACCCACGGACCTCTGAATTCACTTCCGATCACGCTCCCAACACCAGAATCACTATACGAAGCTACTCCCAAACTCGGAATCCCAAACGGACATCAATAACACTGAAATGCACTTCAACCCAAACTTATGAAATTTCTTCCAAAAAGCTAACTTCCACAATAGGCACCAAAACGCTCCCGGTTTATCCAAAACCCAATCCGAGCATACGCCCAAGCCCGAAATCATCATACGAACCTGCTGGAACCGTTTAATCTCGATTTCGAGGTTATTTACTCAAAAATTCAATCCTAGTTAATTCTTTCAAGTTAAAGCTTCTGAAATAAGAATTCTCTTTCCAAATAAATTTCGAACTTCCCGAAATTCAATTCCGACCACGTGTACAAGTCATAATACCTGTAATAAAGCTGCTCGTGGCCTCAAACTACTGAACGACATGCTAGAGCTCAAAATGACCGATCGGGTCGTTACATTCTCTCCCACCTAAACATACGTTAGTCCTCGAACATGCTAAGATGGTGGTGGGGTTGCCCGAAATCACTGTTTAACACCTCGAGCACCTACCCGTGCTACCACAACTCAGTTGGGCCCCCTAGCTCGATTGATCTGAAGATATCCCTTACCACTTAAGCAAATAAGCCTTAGAGCCCAATTCCAACATTCGGAATTCTCTGCCAGGTTTGTTCCAACATACGCTCACTGTATCAATAACTACACGCAGCTCCAAAACATGACTGCGTACCTTAGCTGAATTCACAACTTGCACCACTTTACCCACAGGAACACAAAAACATTATCCGATCAAATAATTCAAAATCCCACAAATTTGATGTTCCTATTGCACCTCATGACCTATATAGGTCTTGCTCTAACTCTTACAATACCGCCACAACGGAAGAGATGTGTAGAAATTCATAACTGAATATCGAATAAACAAATCATTGGGTGTATACTCTTGACCAGAACCGTCACCTCATTCTGAACCAAATAATGGTCTTAGCTCCTTAATATACTTCATATATTCATATTGCACTGATCCTAAATCCAATGATCTCGTCTCACCCAGTACGAACTGCTCAGGCAATAATCCACCCCCGACATGATCAAAAGTCTCATATGATGCCACAATGTGCCAATAGGCTATAAACTCGAATGTAACAAAAGGAAAACGAACTCTAGAAGGAACTACTCAACTCACGCACTAATATGGACTTTCCTTAGAAAATAGGAAGCAAGGCATACAAAAATAGCATATAGAAAACTATACTCAGTGTCATACTGTTGCGGCATGCAACCCGATCCAAATAACATACCCATGGCAGCGTGCCACCCGATCCACACATAGAATTCACATAAGGAGATATACATCGAGCTAAATTTCTCATTACAACAAAATACCGAATATCGGTCACAAGCACGCTAAGTTTATAATACCATCCCTAGGGAGACATATAGTGACATAGGCTACAAAACTCAAGCACAACTGAGGTGCAATATACGATCTAAAACTCAAGAGCCATCCTACTCATATAACATCATCTCTACGCGGAACCTAAGCACATGAGAAATTTACCAAGCCGTCTCACAACTCATATGACGCAATATATTATTACATGAAATAACTGACAATGAGATAACACCCCGACTACTCTTCCATAAGGAGCGCATTGCTAAAATGAGAACATTTGGCCTGATATAAAGCCTATATTCACATTTAAATCCATTGTCTCGACCCTAGTTCACCAATTATAAACACGTCATGACGGCACCTAGTCTTCACGACCAGGTAAGCATAACACATTGCGGAAGTAATAAAAATTGCGAAATTTATAATCAAAACTAAATAACATGAGTAATGTATACTGTTGCCGCCTGGCACATACACTTTAATACCAAATACTGAAGTAACCTCCAAGACCTGGAAACCCACGGACAACACAGGCTATAAGAAATCTTACACTGTTCTAATCACCAGAATAGTCTAATACAAAGAAGGATCGAAATAACATCTAATAACTATGGGTAAAATGAGAAGGAGACTTTGCGGATCTGCGGACGTAGCAGATGTATACCTCAAGTCCCCAATACGCTCCCTGATAGCTACTGATGGTACTCCTGCTCAGAAACACCTGGATCTGCACATGAAAAACATACGCAGAAGAGGCGTGAGTACACCACAGCGGTACTCAGTAAGTGCCAAGCCTAACCTTGGTTTGGTAGTGACGAGGAAAGGTCAGGGCCCTACTGAGACAGAAACAATAAAATAGCAAGATATTAATAGTATCGAAGTCTAATGAAAACTAATAAACACAACTATGCGATAAGACATATCGATGAAATATAGTACTGCAAGGCAAAACAGAAACACAGAGTAATACAGCAAAATTTACAAGAATACCGACGAGGGTCTTCCAGGATACCGTCCTGTAGCTCTTTTATCAACTGTCCAATGGAACTTCCCGGGATACTGTCCCGTAGTCCAAATCTCATATCAATATCAAAAATCTCCCGGGATACCGTCCCGTAGTCCCAAAATAAAAGTGCAGGGGGATCTCCTGGGAATCAAACCCGTAGTCCCAAAATAAACAAACAAGGGGGAACTCCCGGAATCTGACATCCGTAGTTCCAATATAAATGCGCAACCAACATCAGAGATATATTCAGAAATTTAAGTACAACAATACAAAGCATCAAAGAATACTGGCCTAACAAGCTCCATGTAGTCACAGTTAAGACAATTTAAACAAATAGGCAACTTGGATCAATTAAACATGCTCTTCTACGCTAGCACAGG
>MU670312.1:0-14617 GCA_026770625.1 Nicotiana glauca
ACTCGATCACATAGCAATTAGCAACAAGACTCAACTCATATTCCCTCAAGCTAGGGTTAGACCAAACACTTACCTAAAGCCTTGAAGTCCCCTTAACCTTCAACTATTGCTTTACCTTGTGATTCAACCTCCAATTCGCTCGAACCTAACCACAATTTGTTCAATTACTTTAATAAACACTATATAAATTGGTTTGAATGCATAAAAATGGTTTTCCCAAGTTTTACTCAAAAATTCCCAAAATGCCCCCNTTCTCAAAACCCTAACTTTGTTCAAATTTCTACCTTAAACTTCATGATTTAGGGCTAGGAATTTGATAAATGATGATAGAAAGTGAAGAAGACGAGTTAGTTGATACTTACCCAAGAAACTTTGGTGAAGATTAGCTCTAAAAATCGTCTATGTGCTATGGAGAAGACAAGGTTTTTGAAAAGTGGGAATAAATCACGTGTTGCTACTGTACTGAACTTTAAAAAAATCACAGAAGGGATTTACCCTTCAGGATCGCGACACCAAGGACGCGTTCGCGATGAAGAAAAACTGGGGGAATCTCGCGGTTGGGAGCACGCGAACGCGAAGAAGGAAAATCTGGGCCCTGGGAAAATGGCCTACGCGAACTCGAGCAGGCAGATGCGAACGCGATAGAGAATAGAATAGACCATCGCGATCGCGATGGCCAGAACGCGAACGCGATGGAGGAGATCGCAAGGCACTGTGAACGCGAGCTTGGGCCGCGTTCGCGAAGAACAAAGGTCTACAACAGAAATCTGATCCTATTTCCAAGTGTAAAAACACTCCGACACCAATCCGAAACTCACTCGAGCCCTCGGGGCTCCAAACCAAATATGCACACTGACTCACAAACATCATACGAACTTCTCGCGCAATCAAATCGCCAAAATAACATCATTTACATAGAATCAAGCCTCAAAACTAATGATTCTCCTTTCAAAATTCATAAACTTCCAACTTTAGACATTTAGGTCCGAAACACGTCAAACGACGTCCGATTTCGACCAAACTTTACAGGAAGCGCTTAAACAATATATAAGACTTGCATCGGGCGTCGGAACCAAAATACGAGCCCGATACCATAGTCTTTCAATAAATTTTCATTTTCATTTTCCTTAATAATTGCAGAAAAATAATTTAACAGAAAAATTCTTTTACTCAGGTTCTAGACCTCGGATTTCGACTCCGCGCACATGCCCGAGTCCCATATTTTTCTACGGACCTTCCGGGACCGTCCAATCTCGCGTCCGGGCCTGGGTCCGTTTACCAAAAATGTTGACCAAAGTCAACTATAATCATATTAATATCAGAATTCTTCAAATTTTCCACAGAGTTCACATATTTCAACACAAAAAATTTTCGGCTACGCGCCCGGACTGCTCACGCAAATTGAGGCAATAGAAAAATGATGTTTTCAAGGCCTCGAAAGCACAAAACAGATGAGGAAAACAGGTGATGACCCAAAGGTTGGGTCATCACATCCTCCACCTCTAAAACAACCGTTCGTCCTCGAACGGGCAAAAGAAAGAAGTACCTAGGTCGGGGAACAAATGTGGATGATGGCTCCGCATATCAGACTCGGACTCCCAGGTCGATGCCTCAGGAGGTTGACCTCTCCATTGCACACGTACTGAAGGAAAATTCTTCGACCTCAACTGTCAAACCTGCCGGCCTAGAATAGCTACCGGCTCCTCCTCGTAAGATAAATCCTTGTTCAACTAGACAGTGCTGAAGTCTAACACATGCGTAGGATCGCCGTGATACCTCCGAAGCATAGATACATGGAAAACTTGATGCACAGCTGATAAGCTAGGTGGAAATGCAAGTCTATAAGCCACCTCTCCCACTCGATCAAGTATCTCAAATGAACCAATGTACCTTGGGCTAAGCTTGCCCTTCTTTCCAAACCTCATCATGCCCTTCATAGGCGAAACCCGGAGCAATAATCGCTCACCAACCATAAAATCTACATCTCGGACCCTACGGTCTGCATAACTTTTCTGCCTAGACTGAGCTGAACGCAGTCTCTCGTGAATAATCTTAACTTTATCTAAGGCCTCCTGAACTAAGTCAGTACCCAACAATCGAGCCTCTCCCGGCTCAAACCATCCGACTGGAGACCGATATCGCCTACCATACAATGCCTTATATGGAGCCATCTGAATGCTGTAATGGTAGCTGTTGTTGTAGGCAAACTCTGCTAAAGGTAAAAACTAGTCCCACGAGCCTCCAAAGTCAATGACACAAGCTCGGAGCATATCTTCCAAAATTTGAATAGTCCGCTCGGACTGACCGCCCATCTGAGGATGGAATGCTGTGCTTAACTGATCCTGAGTGCCTAACTCTTGCTGAACTACTCTCCAAAAGCGCGAGGTAAATAGCGTACCCCTATATGAGATGATGGATACCGGCACCACATGAAGGCGAACAATCTCCCGGATATAAATCTCAACTATCCTCTCGGATGAATAGGAGACTACTACTGGAATGAAATGTGCTGACTTGGTCAGCCTATCAACAATGACTCAAATAGCATCAAACTTCTTCCGAGTCAACGGAAGTCCATTAATGAAATCCATTGTAATCCGCTCCCACTTCCACTCGAGAAGCTCAATCCTCTGAAACACACCACCAGGCCTCTGATGCTCATATTTGACCTACTGACAATTCAAACACCGAGCGACATACGCGACAATGTCCTTTTTCATCCTACGCCACCAATAATGCTACCGCAAGTCCTGATATATCTTCATGGCGCCCGGGTGAATAGAATACCGAGAACTATGGGCCTCCGCTAAGATCAACTCTCGAATCCCATCAACATTGTGCACACAAACTCGCCCCTGCAATCTCAACACCCCGTCTTCACCTAAGGTAACCTTTGTGGCACCTCCACGCTGCACCGTGTCTCTCAGGACACACAAATGGGGATCATCAAACTGCCGCTCACGGATACGCTCCAATAGAGAATAACGAGCGACGTTGCAAGCCAACACTCTGCTAGGCTCAAAAATATCTAATCTTACAATTCGGTTGGCCAAGGCCTGAACATCTAAAGCAAGCGGTCTCTGGCTGACCAGAATATAAGCGAGACTACCCATGCTGGCAGACTTTCTACTCAATGCATCGGCCACCACATTGGCCTTACCTGGGTGATATAAGATAGTAACATCATAATCTTTCAACAACTCTAGCCATCTCCTCTGCCGCACATTCAACTCCTTCTGCTTGAACAATTATTGAAGGCTCTTATGATCCGTGTATACCTCACACGCCACACCATATAGCTAATGCCTCCAAATTTTCAAAGCATGAACAACCACTGCCAACTCTAAGTCATGAACCGGATAATTCTTCTCATGGATTTTCAACTATCTCAAAGCATAGGCAATAACTTTGCCATCCTGCATCAATACCGCTCCAAGCCCAGTACGGGAAGCATCACAATAGACGGTGTAAGGCCCTGAACCCGTGGGCAAAACCAACACTGGTGCCGTAGTTAGAGATGTCTTGACTTTATGAAAGCTCGCCTCGCACTCATCTGACCACTTGTACTGGGCACCCTTCTGGGTCAACGTGGTCATCGGGACTGCAATAGAAGAAAACCCCTCTACGAACCGACGGTAGTAACCTACTAACCCCAAGAAACTCCGAATCACGGTCACTGAAGCTGGTCGAGGCCAAATCTTGACTGCCTCAATCTTCTTTGGGTCCAACTAAATACCCTCTACTGATACAATATGACCCAGAAATGCAACCGAACTCTACCAGAACTCGTATTTTGAAAACTTAGCATATGGCCGACTATCCTTCAGAGTCTGAAGAACCACTCTGAGGTGCTGCTCTTGCTCTTCATGACTGCGGGAGTACACCAGAATATCATCTATAAAGGCTATCACGAACAAGTCTAGATAAGGCCTGAACACTCAGTTCATCAACTCCATAAATGCTGCTGGGGCATTGGTCAGCCCAAATGATATGACTAAAAACTCATAGTGCCCATATCAAGTTCGGAATGCTGTCTTAGGGACATCAGACGCCCTAATCTTCAGCTGATGGTAGCCAGATCTCAAGACTATCTTTGGGAACACCCTTGCTCCCTGGAGCTGGTCAAACAAATCATCAATCCTCGGCAATGGATATTTGTTCTTTATTGTCACCTTGTTCAACTGCCGGTAATCAATGCACATTCTCATCGATCCATCCTTTTTCTTCATGATAACACCGGCGCACCCCAAAGAGAAACACTAGGCCTGATGAAGCCCTTCTCTAGTAAATACTGCAACTGGTCCTTTAACTCCTTTAACTCTGGCGGGGCCATGCGATACGACAGAATAGAAATAGGCTGCGTGCCCGGAACCAGATCAATACTCGGCAGGTCTGAAGGGAACATCCAGAACTCGCGAACCACGGGCACAGAATTTTAAATCGATAAAGGAAACCTCAGTACTAGAATCACAACATAAGCCAAGTAGACCCAACACCCTTTCTTGGCCATACGCCGAGCCTTCACATACGATATAGTACTGCGGGTAGAATGACCCGATACGGCGCAAGATAAGACCGAAGCTTCTCTACCACAAGCCAGAACAGTACCTGCACCTCCACCTCTAATACCTTTACCTCCACTTCTCGCATTTCTACCTCCATCTCTAGTACCTTTATCTCCACAATGTCTCCGAAGAAGTAGCTGATCTATCACTGGTCTATGTTGCTTCTCAGCCGAAGAAGCAATACATGACCTCGCCATTCGTGAAAGAATGGAGTAGAAATTCAGTCATCATTTAAGAAATCAATCGCACGACAAGAAGGAACAAATGAGAGGTTTTCCTAACTCAATAGACTCTGAGGAACAAGTACAGACGTCTCCGTACCTACCCCTCAGACTCTACTAAGTTTGTTCGTGAGTTGTGAGACCTATGTAACCTAGTGCTCTGATACCAACTTATCATGACCCGGATTTCCCACCATCGGGATCATGATGGCGCCTACTCGTGGTAGCTGGGCAAGCCAATTTACTCACCATTTTTCATTAGTAAAACCCATCTTGTTGTCAATTTAATAGCATAAACAATAATAACAACCATAACTGCGGAAGTCTAATTCTTTATAAGTCTGAAATAAATACGAAATACTCAGCATAAATCCTCTACCCAAGATTTGGTGTCACATACTCACGAACCACTAAGAATAAACTACATATAAAGGTCTGAAAGAAATATAACAGTTGTCTGTCTCGAAACAATGAGACCACAGTATAAATGTAAATCATAAGAAGAGACGTCGGGCCTGCGGACGCCTGCAAGCTACCTCACTCTCATGGTAATAAGATTCTGCTATCGAACTACTGTTGCTGCTGCTCAAAGCCTGGACCTGTGCAAAAATGCACAGAAGTGTAGTATCAGCACAACCGACCCCATGTGCTGGTAAGTACCTAGCCTAACCCCGGTGAAGTAGTGTCGAGGCTAGACTGGACACCACATAAACCTTAGCACTTATAAAATATACAGCGGAATATCGAATACCAAGAAATCAACATCAAGGGAGGGGGAACATGCTACGGGGAAATACAATTAAACAGTAATCCTGAGTAACAACCAAAAACAGTTTGATTTCACAATGAAACAAGAAATAAATATTCAGACATAACCACAGATGTCAACAACTGTTGCGGCGTGCAACTCGCTCCATAATTACTATTGTTGCGGCGTGCAACCCGCTCCACAATACCATTATTGCGGCGTGCAACCCGCTCCACATATCACCGTTGCGGCGTGCAACCCGACCCACATTATTTATCAGTTATCATTGTTGCGGCGCGCAACCCGATCCTCAGTATCATTTGTTGCGGCGTGCAACCCGCTCCTCAATATCATTTAACAGTCTGAGTCCCCAAGCAACAGTCACAATGAAGGGACACCGAGCAGACAAATACATAGCAAACATCCCGGCAAGGGAGTACAATTAACAGTTCAATCATCCCGGCAAGGGAGCACAATTAATAGTTCAATCATCCCGGCAAGGGAGCACAATTAATAGTTCAATCATCCCGACAAGGTAATAATCAGTAACTCTCTCCTCTTTCTCACTTTACTTCACAATTCTTTTCAAAGCACATGCTCTAGAGGTTCAATTATCACTTGTACTTTCACAATTCGTTCTACAACTGCAGCCAACGCTCCTCAATAACACCAGTCATTTTATATACTTTCAATATTCGTATCGCAATTCGAGCCAATGCTCTTAGGAATCAAATTATCATATTATCATTCACATGTTATTCACAACATATAGAATTACTCCAATTAAACATGGAATTCAAAACCAGTTCATGGTAATCACATTATAAGGACTCACGGTCATGCTAGATACCAATGTATAGATACTCGTCACCATGCCTATACATCGTACTCGATCACATAGCAATTAGCAACAAGACTCAACTCCTATTCCCTCAAGCTAGGGTTAGACCAAACACTTACCTCAAAGCCTTGAAGTCCGCTTAACCTTCAACTATTGCTTTACCTCGTGATTCAACCTCCAATTCGCTCGAACCTAATCACAATTTGTTCAATTACTTTAATAAACACTATATGAATTGGTTTGAATGCATAAAAATGGTTTTCCCAAGTTTTACTCAAAAATTCCCAAAATGCCCCCGGGCCCACGTGGTCGAAACTCGAGGTTCGGACCAAAACTCAATCACCCATAACCCCACGAATCCAAAGATATAATTTGTTTTAAGATTCGACCCCAAATTGGGGTTGAATTACCCAAAATTCTCAAAACCCTAACTTTGCTCAAAACCCATAATTTTTACCTTAAACTTCATGATTTAGGGCTAGGAATTTGATAAATGATGATAGAAAGTGAAGAAGACGAGTTAGTTGATACTTACCCAAGAAACTTTGGTGAAGATTAGCTCTAAAAATCGTCTATGTGCTGTGGAGAAGACAAGGTTTATGAAAAGTGGGAATAAATTCCGTGTTGCTACTATTCTGAACTTTAAAAAAAAAATCACAGAAGGGATTTACCCTTCGCGATCGCGACACCAAGGACGCGTTCGCGATGAACAAAAACTGGGGGCATCGCATTCGCGGTTGGGAGAATGCGAATGCGAAGAAGGAAAAGTTGGACCCTGGGAAAATGGCCTACGCGAACGCGAGCAGGTAGATGCGAACGCGATAGAGAATAGAATGATCCATCGCGATCGCGATGGCTAAAACGTGAACGCGATGGAGGAGATCACAAGGCACTGCGAACGCGAGCCTAGGGCCGCGTTCGCGAAGAACAAAGGTCTGCAACATAAGTCTGATCCTATTTCCAACTGTAAAAACACTCCGACGCCTATGCGAAACTCACCCGAGCCCTCGGGGCTCCAAACCAAATATGCACACTGACTCAAAAACATCATACGAACTTTCTCGCGCGATCAAATCGCCAAAATAATATCATTTACATAGAATCAAGCCTCAAAACTCATGATTCTCCTTTCAAAATTCATAAACTTCCAACTTTAGACATTTAGGTCCGAAACACGTCAAACGACGTCCGATTTCGACCAAACTTTACAGGAAGCGCTTAACGATATATAAGACTTGTACCGCGCGTTGGAACCAAAATACGAGCCCGATACCATAGTCTTTTAATAAATTTTCATTTTCATTTTCATTTTCCTTAATAATTTCAAAAAAATAATTTAACAGAAAAATTCTTTTACTCAGGTTCTAGACCTCGGATTTCGACTCCAGTCACATGCCCGAGTCCCATATTTTTCTACGGACCTTCCGGGACCGTCTAATCTCGGGTCCGGGTCCGTTTACCAAAAATATTGACCAAAGTCAACTATAATCATATTAATATCAAAATTATTCAAATTTTCCACAGAGTTCACATATTTCAACACAAAAATTTTCCGGCTACGCGCCCGGACTGCGCACTCAAATCGAGGCGATAGAAAAATGAGGTTTTCCAGGCCTCGGAAGCACAAAATAGATGAGGAAAACAGGTGATGATCCTTTGGGTCGTCACATGTTGTAAACTTGTATATGGGAAAATGTGTCTCAACATGATCAACGTGCTATCTTGACGACTTGAAAAGGGAAAAGGTATGAGTTATGTATTGAAATGTTTAGACTTTAAATAGAGATTGCAGCTGGATATATTGTGCCATCTGTGTGAAGTCTTATCCATGCTTACAATTTAAGTTGCTTTTGTGTGCACCTACTGTCCTAAATGGCAAGGCTAATATTGAAATTGGGATCAATACAAAATGCGGTCTAGTGCCAAGAATGATGTTATAAGTTGTGGCCCCAAGTGCTTATGAAATGTTATTTGCAAAACGAATGATTAATGAGAAGGGAACAACGCCTTGGCAAGGCACCCTAGCCGATCGAGCCGAGATCGGACTCCACTTAAGATAGCGGTGGTATTGTGAATGAATTCTGAAAAAAAATGAGATTGTGATTAGAGTGTATGTCTCGAATGAGGCAACCTAGCCAATCGGGTCGAGATCGGACTCCACTCAAGATAGCGGTGGTATTGGAAACAAATGATGAATAATATGGAATGCCCCAAACTAAAAACTATGGGACAGACGATGTGAAAGGTGTACGATTCTTTGATTGATAATGTGGTGATCGTTTCAAGTTTGAGTTATATTTGTGAATTCATGTTCTTGTATAGTTCTTTCTAACTAGATGGAGTTTAGTTATACATACTAGTACTATTCCATGGTACTAATGTCCCTTTTGCCGCGGGCGCTACATTTTTAAATGAATGTAGGTGGCTCCATAGCGGATAGTACTGATGGTGTGTAGTGGAGCATCCTCTTTTCAAAACCTTGGTGAGCCCCTTCCTCCTTCAAGGGGTTATGTGATATATCTTTCGTTATTGATATCTATTTTGAGGTATAGCCAGGGCCTTGTCGCCGGCGTTGGTGTCACTGTCTTGTGTATCCTTAGAGGCTCCATAAACATATGTGTGGGTTATGTACGGGTGTTGGATGGGCCTATGAACTGTGTCGTAATTCTAAACTTATTTTTATGATATATGTCAAACATTTGTTGAGGGACGACTAAAGCTAGGAATGAAATGCAGAAGATCGAAGTGAATACAACTGATCTACTGTGAACACATCTACGGCTCCTACGGTCTTGAAGGTGAGTGATAATGCAGATGCATTTGGGCTTGCAGTTTTCAAGCAAATTTTGAGCCATTAGGCCACTTCTATTTAGATAAAACAAATAGAAAATTTCTACAAATTTCAACACATGTGCAACGGTTTCCTAAGAGATTTTGGGTTAAATGCTCATATGTAGAAGTTATATGCTTGAACTTTAGAGCAGCCTTTATCAATTGAGTTATTACCAAAGGATATTTAGCCAATTAATCATAGTGATCTAGCATATGAAAGACAGTACGTCTTAACAGGTTAACGTTTAACTTTCCATTGAAATTATTTCATGCAATTAAGAAAAAGATAAGAATAACTTCATAAATTTATGAACTAGTTTTGCAGTCCAATCCAATTAGTCAATTAATAATTAGGCTGATTATAGAAAGCAACGATATAATTTGAGGTTATGAACTCAACTAATAATGTCTATGCAACAAACTATAGATAAATGAAGACAAATCTATAGTTTGAGTCTTAAAGGGAGAAAACTCGTGTCTTTATTTATAGGGTAATGAACACTTCAACAAATATGATCATAATAAACTATGAAGGACAAAGGCTTATATTTGCATCTCCAACAACTTATTAAACTTGAAATCTGCAATGTTAAAAAATGAACTAAGAATTAGCGTTAAAATGGTTAGATCATAAAATATCGATAATCAAAAGAATCTGCATATAGATCAAGTTGAAAACCTGGACACACTAATGTCTTTTCTCATGTTTTTTCATTCTCGTAACAATTCTGTGTTCCAATTCTTCAACCATCCTCGAAAACCATGCTGGATTTTGAGTTGACAACATTATGTATATTATGGACAATCCAATAATTAGTCCACAACCATAACCTATGAGAACCGCCTGCCAACTTATCATTGATGAATCTTCTTCTTCTCCTTGATCTAGCACATCTGAAGTTGTCGCTTGTGTTAGTCGGTCATCAACACAGCCTTTTGAGGGTGGAAATCCACGTAATCCATCATTCCCTTGGTATGAACTATTCTCGAAAGTATCAAATTGATTTCCTTTAGGGATGCATCCAACGAGATGATTGTGTGAGAGATTTAGGACTGCAAGTGATGTGAGATATGCGAGTTGTTGCGGAATTCCTCCACCAATTTTATTACATGATAGATCCAATGATTCAAGTACAGACAAATGTTGTAGTGATGCTGGTATAAGACCTTCTAAGACATTGTGAGACAAGTTCAACGTACGAAGTCCAATGAGATCTCCAATAGAACTTGGAATCTGACCCTTAAATTCATTCTTTGAGAGATTAATAACTATGTTTGTAGCCAAAACTTTAACAAATAAACGATCCAATCCCTTTGTTGTAATTGTCACAGAATCATATTTACCTTCTCCATACCTTGGTGCACTCATGTTCTCATCAATAAGTTTCATGGCTTGGAAATTCTTAAAAAGATTTGCTGGTAAATTCCCACTAAATGCATTGGATGAGAGATCCATAATTTGAAGTAGTGGAAACAAGTTACTATTCCTTGAAACTCTGATGGACCCATGCAACTTATTTGATCTCAAATTTAAAATCCTCAAATTTGGTAGGATTCCCAACCATATTGGAAAATTTTCCTTCAACTCATTGTTACTTAAATCAAGTAGTTGCAAATACTTGCAATTGATCAAAGATACTGGGACTTTCCCCTCTAGCTTATTCCCATGCAATTTGATGACTCTGAGGAGGTTTCCAATACTAAAATTTGCTTGAATTGTCCCGCTAAGATTATTATTGCTAAAATCCAAAACCGCAGTACTATTCATGTTACCCAAACATTCTGGGATTGTTCCCTGTAAATTATTGCTTCCCAAATTTAGCACTTTTATTTTAAGATTGCAGATGGTTGAAGCAATCTGTCCACTGAGATTATTTTGGGAAAGGTAAAGAAATTGTAGGTTCTGCTGGTTTAAGAGTGACTTTGGAATCAGACCTTCTAGCCGATTTTTGCTTAGAGAAACATACTCTAATTTTCTAGACTTGAACTCTTCAATTTTGCCAATGAAATGGTTATTTGTCAAGTCTAACCTTAATAGTGATGAGAGGGAAAATACACTAGAAGGAATTGGACCAGTTAGGGAATTGGACGAAAAATCGATGTACCTAAGTTGTGTCCCATTCAAGCACTCAAGTTGGCCATTGATGCTGTTATTTCTAAGCCATAAGATCTTGAGATTACTGAATCTGAAGAACTGAGAAATTGGTCCTTCAAGTTGGTTATTTGAAAGGTACACAACCTCTATGCGAGTTAGATTCCATATAGGTTTAGGAATAGGCCCTGAGAGATTACAAGAGTCCATGTCCAGTTCATCCAATGAAGTTAAATAGCTAAATGATTCAGGTATATTGCCAGTAAAATTCACACTGTCGAGATATAACTTTGTGAGAGATGTACTGCTATTCCATTTGCTCATTGGAAACCTAACATTGAGCTGGGAATTGTTCGATAAATCAAGAAATTCCAAGTTGGAAAGATGAAAAACACTGTCAGGCAATGTCCCATGTAACTTTGTGTTTGGAAGTTGTAGAGTTGTTAAATAAGAAGAGAAATTTAGAGGGATGGTGGAAGAGATGTTGACAGAGTCAAGCTCAAGCTCTCTTAATTGGGTCAAGTTCTTAAGGAGCAGTTCAAAATTGTGGGATCCAAGTGTAAGCACATTTGGACGATCGCTCGGGATACGAAGAACGTATAATTTAGAAAGATGAGAGATTTCGGAAGGAATTTGACCTGAAAAGCTTGAACTTGATAAATCAAGATGTGTCAAACTAGAAAACTCACCAAATTTAGGCGAAATGTGTGACCCAGAGAAATTATTACCAGATAAATCAAGCCTTTTGAGATTAGACAGTTTGAAAAGGCTACTATTGGAATGAAACTTGCCTTGAAGTTGACTGCAATTGATGTTAAGCTCAATCACTTGGCCTGTTGTATCGTCGCAGCTAACTCCTTTCCATGAGCAACAATCTCTACTCCTATTCCATGATAATATTGTTGGATAAGAATTTAAACAACGAGAAGCGTCGGGATTTATGGTAAACATCTGTTTGAATTGTAGAAGAGCAAGAGCTTGATCTTTAGGGCACAAATAAGTTGAGGATGAGGAGAAAGCAAGTCTACAGAGAAGGGCATATAGCAGAAACAATGCAAGTTTTTCATAACCCATTTTTGCACTATAAATATCAAAACAATCAAGAAATTTTTGCTATGTTCCTCTATTGAATAATTGTGAAGTATATATAGCACAAAGCAAGAAAATTTACTATTGTTGCTTTGCAGTAATCAATTCCAGGAAGCTTACCTAGTCATTTTCAGTTGTCAATTTCCATGATGAAGCTTTGATTGGACGAATTTTCAGAGCGTAAGACACGGTGATATTGTATGTATTTTGACACGGTGAAGTTGTTCTAATGAAAAAAACAACGTAATTAATCGTTCATCATATTATGCCATATTAACTGCAAGAACAAATATTGAAATGGAACAGTCAGGATTCATACAACTGGCTCGAACTACCTTGGGACTGAAGTATAGTCGCTATTATAAATGTATTAAATTAAATCCTATATACTGTAGAACTATCTACTAGGGGATATTAATTTTATCTAATTGTGGTCAAGTAAGAAATACTTATTTATTTTAAATTCAATTTAGAGCTGTTGTTCTGTTGGATTGCAAAAGTTTTCTTTAGAAAACAAAAATGAAGATAAAAATAAATAATTTTGTGACTTTATTAAGCTGAACATAAAAGAGAATTTTTTTAACTGTATCATTTATATATGTTACCTTTGAGATCGCACATGAAATGTAATGTAACAAAACCAAATCCTTGTGAAAAAGAATATTGACGTGTTTGCTTTCTTTGTTTTTGCTGTATCAAACATTCTCTCACACCGGCTTTTAAGTCAAATAAGACGAAGTTAAAGAGAAAGAAAATTACGTGGAAACAGAAGAAAATAAAGTAAAGAAAAAAGTTTGATATGAAATGGGAAATGGAAGAAACCAAGGGCCAGAGACCTTGACCTACAAGTCAAGAATTCATTAAATAAAAGTATTTGACTAACAAAAGTAAGGAAATGTTAATCAAAAGAATTAAAGCTAAAACGTTTTTTTTGGTAGAGAAGGATGCTTTAATATGCTTTAATTCTTTTGATTAGCATTTCCGTACTTCTGTCAGTCAAATTATTGTCTGAATCCGAAGAATATTTTATTATTCCTGTAAATTTTATTATTCGTTATTCAATGTTAAAGAAAAATGATTTTACACATGTTCTTGCCTTCTCATCATCGTTGTCGCTAATGAGAAGAACAATTAAAGGCACGCTTTGTCAAGTATTGTGTCTTAGTTATTCTTGGTGGAAGTTCCATGGCATGTCTAATAAAGTCATCAACCCCTTCTACAAAATCCTCTCGCAATCTAAAATTCCAATACATAAACAAAAATTTTAATTCATATCCTAAAGATTCAACTCATATCCAAAAAAAATTAATATATAATCTAAAATTTTAATTCATAAACAAAAAATCCAATTCATATCCTAAAGGTTCAATTCATATCCGAACGACGGTTTCTCCCGCAACCTAAAATTTCAATTTATAATCTAAAATTTCAATTCATACCTAAAATTTCAAGTCATATCCTAAAATTTCAAATTATAATTTAAAATTTCAATTCATAAACTAGAATTCCAATTCATATCCTAAAAATTCTAGTCATATCCTAAAATTCCAATTCATAAACTAAAATTTCAATTCATATCCTAAAGGTTCAATTCATAAACTAAAATTCCAATTCATATCTTAAAGGTTCAATTCTTATCCTAAAGGTACAATTCATATCCTAAAGGTTAAAGTAATATCCTAAAATTCCAATTAATAAACTAAAATTCCAATTCATATCCTAAAGGTTCTAGTCATATCCTAAAATTCCAATTAATAAACTAAAATTTTAATTCATATCCTAAAGGTTCTAGTCATATCCTAAAATTCTAATTCATATCCTAAAGGTTCAATTCATATCATAAAGGTTCAAGTCATATCCTAAAGGTTCAAGTCATATCCTAAAATTCCAATTCATAAACTAAAATTCAAATTCATATCCTAAAGGTTCTAGTCATATCCTAAAATTTCAATTCATAAACTAAAATTCCAATTCATATCCTAAAGGTTCAATTCATAAACTAAAATTCCAATTCATATCTTAAAGGTTCAATTCTTATCCTAAAGGTACAATTCATATCCTAAAGGTTAAAGTAATATCCTAAAATTCCAATTAATAAACTAAAATTCCAATTCATATCCTAAAGGTTCTAGTCATATCCTAAAATTCCAATTAATAAACTAAAATTTTAATTCATATCCTAAAGGTTCTAGTCATATCCTAAAATTCTAATTCATATCCTAAAGGTTC
>MU670314.1:8818-21395 GCA_026770625.1 Nicotiana glauca
GGGGTATGGTTTGAACTTATATACCAGGAAGGGGATTGAATACAGACCGTTAGATCAATTAATATCAACGGCCTGGATCATTTGATTAAACGAGACGGCATCATTTAGACGTCTTTGCGACCGGATCGGTATTTGATGGGAATGGGTCGTACGAGGACCGGGTTATGAGGATGTCTTTGGATCGTTGGATCAAAATGAAACGAATGGTTCAGATCCAACCATGCCCAAACGATGTCGTTTGGTTTTGCTGGTGGCAGGCTGGGTTGGGACGGGTATTGGGCTGGTGCATATTTGGTTTGGTCTGGTTGGTTTTAATTTAACAATGGCCCAATCTGATTTCTTCTAATTCTTTTCTCTTTTCTTTTAATTCCTAAAATTCTAGCTAAAATAAAATATAAACCTAGATTAATTCTTGATCAAATTATCCTAAAACACTAATTAATTCCAAATTATAAACATCACTAATATTTAAATACCAATTCACACAATTAAACACCAATATGGAAAGTGCATTATTTTTATGTTTTTCTTCATTTTACTATTTAACTCAAAAATTATAAAATTGAATCCTAAATGCAAATGCAACCTATTTTTGTATTTTTCTTATTAATTTAAATAAAATACATAGGCACAAACAAATGCAAAGAATAACAAAATGTCATGAAAATTCACAAAATTGCACACAATAGAACAAACATTTTTGTTTTGATTTTGTGGGGGTAATTCTTGTGAGGCAAAAATCACGTGCTCACAGCGGTCAGTCGGAAGGTGGAGCAAAGATAGGAAGACTGGAACAGAAGGCAGGGGAGCAGATCATACACACAAATATGGGGGAATATCAAGCTGGAAGCGCTTTGGAGAAACAAGAACTAAAGCACTTCAGCTCTATCCAAGATTGGGAAATCGAGGAGGTGACTGCTATAGCAGTTTAGCAAAACAATCCATTAATAGATAAAGACATGGATGCAACACTATGGGTCCATCAAAATATGATCAAATTGGAAAAATGTTTGGAGTAGATTTTCGAGGCCATGAAGAAGAAGCTTTGGAGTTGCTAATGCAAATTGACAGTTGCAGACATGTTAGAAGGGTGGAGACGGAGTTGGAGGTGAAGAAACAAAGATTCAAAGGATCATTTGAATTATAAGGATTAACTTCGTTTGATGTCAAATTCAAGAGTGACGGAAAAAGGAGTAGGGGAAGAGATGTATCTATCATTTCAATATGAAGATCAAATTAATTTCCTGGAATGTAAGGGGTTTAAACGACAAGAAGAAAAGGGAGACCATAAAAAGTCAAGTGCAGAACTGGAGGGTAGACATTATATGCATGCAATAGACAAAAGTGTAGGGGGATATCAAGGAAATAGTTAATCAAATATAGGGTGGGAGATAGGTGAGTATGCAAGTTTAGAATCTAGCGGCACGAGAAGGGGGATTTTGTTATTATGGGATTGTAGAGTATGGAAGCTGGAGGTGTTACAGACTGGTGCATACACTTTGACTTGCAAGTTTGAGGTTCTTTTGCAGAATTTTCAATGTCACATAACATGAGTGTATGCCCCAAATTGCAAAATAGAAAGGAAAATAGTGTGGAGAGAAATTGGTGCGGTGAGGGGATTGATGGAAGGACCTTGGGCGGTTTGTGGTGATTTTAACGTTACAAGTTACATTTCTGAAAAATGGGAATGTTCAAGGAGGTCCAGAGCGATGGTGGAATTCTCAGATTTTATAGAAGATATGGAGTTGATAGATCTTAGACTTGAAGGAGGCTACTATACTTGGTTCAAAGGGGACAATCATACAACCGCTTCAAGAATTGATAGATTTCTTATTTCAGAAGAATGGGATGAAAGCTTCAGAAATATCAAGCAAACTCTCCAACAAAGGCTGATTTCTGATCATTCACATGTGGCTTTATTCTGTGGTGCTTGGGATAAAGCTAAATCATACTTTAAGTTTGAAAATTGGTGGCTGAATGTGGAAGGTTTTGATGATAGAATTAGAGACTGGTGGACATCTTTTGAATTTTCAGGAAGACTAGAGTACATTTTAGCTTGCAAGTTAAAAGCTCTTAAGGGCAAGCTAAAAGAATGGAGCAGAAGTTGTAAAGGTAATCTGGGATTGCAAAAATTAAAATCGTTGAGTCAACTCGCAGGTTTTGAGGCAACACAACAACTAAGGGCGCTGATAGAGGAAGAATCAGTGAGGAAGGCTGCTACTCTAATGGAGATTAAGGAACAACTCAAGAACGAAGAATGTGCATGGAGACAGAAATCAAGAGCTCTGTGGCTCAAAGAAGGGGATAGGAATACAAAATTTTTCCATCGCACTGCCAATGCACACAAGAGAAACAACAACATTGATCAACTATTGATTCGACAAGAAGTAGTCGAGGATCTAGACAGAATAGAGAACGAGATCATTGAATTCTACAAGGGGTTATACACAGAACCTGAAGAGTGGAGACCAACGGTCAATTTCGAAAATAGTCCAAGAATTTTTGAATTAGAGAGGGAGTCTTTACAGAGCAACTTTGAGGAACAAGAAGTTTTGAGTCGTCTGAAGATGTGTGCACGTGACAAAGCCCAGGTCCGGATGGATACACAATGGGTTTTTTCATAAAGTGTTGGGACATTTTGAAAGAAGACATCATTGAGGCCTTCAACAACTTCCATTCTCGGGATATGTTCGAGAAAAGCTTAAATGCAACATATATAGCCTTGATTCCAAAGAAGACAGGAGCGAAAGAATTGAGAGATTTTAGACCAATCAGTCTGATAAGGAGCTTCTACAAATTGCTCTCAAAAGTCTTGACTGAAAGACTTAAGAGGGTGGTAAGGAAAATTGTCGATGCTCAACAAATGGCTTTCATCAAAGGAAGACAAATAATAGATGCAGTGTTGATTGCCAATGAAGCTGTGGATTCAAGAATTAAAAAGAAAGAACCTGGAATCTTATGCAAATTAAATATTGAGAAGGCCTACGATCATGTAAATTGGAGCTTCCTACTCAAAATGTTAGAACAAATGGGTTTTGGGCAGAAATGGAACAGATGGATGAAATTTTGCATATCTACTATAACATTCTCCATTCTCATAAATGGATCTCCTAAAGGTTTTTTCCACTCACATAGAGGTCTAAGACAAGGTGATCCTTTATCTCCCTTTCTATTCATTATAGGTATGGAAGGATTGAACAACATGATCAAAACAGCTAAAGTCAGTGGATGGGTTAAAGGTTTTGAGGTAAACAGGAGTGGGGCAAACAATATAGAGATAACACATCTCCAATATGCTGATGATACTCTAATCTTCTGTGACGCTGAAAAGGAACAAGTTAGATTCCTAAGGATCATTTTGGTCTTATTTAAGAGAGTTTCGAGATTACACATCAACTGGAGAAAGAGCAATATTTTTTCAATTAATGAAGTTAACAACATGGAAAAACTGACACAGATATTGGGAGGAGAAGTTGGGTCCCTACCAACTGTTTACCTTGGGATGCCTCTTAGTGCAAGATCCAAATCAAAAGAGATCTGGAATTCAGTAATAAAAAAGTGTGAGAAGAAGTTGTCAAGATGGAAATCGCAATACTTATCATTGGGGGCGAGCTAGTTCTAACCAACTCAGTAATAGACTCACTTCCTACTTATATGATGTCTTTGTTCCCAATTCCTGCCGGCATTTTACAAAGATTGGACAAACTACGAAGATCTTTCCTTTGGCAAGGTAATAAGGAGAAAAAGGTCTTCCATTTAGTTAAATGGAAGACACTCACAATGGCTAAAAAACAAGGTGGTTTAGGAATAAGGAATTTGAAGAATCAAAGCAAGGCTCTTAGAATGAAATGGTTATGGAAGTACTCTCAAGAACCCCAATCTTTATGGGGCAAAGTGATCAAAGCTAAGTATGGTGAGGAAAATAACTGGGTGTCAAAAAAAAAGTCACAGCATCATATGGTGTAAGTGTGTGGAAATCCATCAGAGAACTTTGGCCTATCATGAAGAATCACTCTTCCATAAGAGTGAACAACGGAAGGAACACATCATTGTGGAATGATAACTAGTTGGGACACGAAAGCTTAAAGAAAAGATATTCCGATATGTTTAGTTTAGCACAAAACCAACATAGGACAGTAGCTGATATGAGGAGTCATCAAGGATGAGAAATCGCTCTCAGAAGACAGTTGAATGACTGGGAGATAACAAGATTGGCTGACCTCTACAAAGAGCTGGAAATATTTAAAGGATTGCAGGAAGGGTTCGATTCACTTTGGTGGCAGAGGCACAACAGAGGGGTTTATCAGGTGAAGGATGCATATAATATTTTGAATCATAATAATCAACAGGTAGATGCATGGCCTTGGAAACATATATGAAGAACAAAGATTCCATACAAGGTAGCATGCTTCTCTTGGCTAACAGCAAAGGAGGCGGTTTTAACTCAGGATAATCTCATAAAAAGGGAAATTTCTCTGTGTTCAAGATGTTTTCTATGTGGGGAAAATGCTGAAACTATTAGCCATTTATTTCTACATTGCAAGATTACAGACAAACTATGGAAAATCTTTATTAGTCTTAGGGGTATTTCATGGTCAATGTCATACAAGCTTAAAGATGTTCTTTATAGCTGGGAAGAAGCTGGAGCTGAAGCAACTAGTAGAGATAGATGGAGAACTGTCCCGGCTTGTATCTGGTGGACAGTTTTGAGGGAAAGGAATGCTAGATGTTTTGAAGATAGAAGCAATCCAGTGCAGAAGATCAAGCTCAATTGTATTCTTCTTTTTTATTTTTGGTGTAAACAAATTTACACAGAAGATACATTGACAATCATAGACATACTAGGATC
Source organism: Nicotiana glauca (assembly GCA_026770625.1). Lineage (NCBI taxonomy): Eukaryota > Viridiplantae > Streptophyta > Magnoliopsida > Solanales > Solanaceae > Nicotiana > Nicotiana glauca. Next base: position 13,668 of record MU670314.1, read on the forward strand.
TTGCTAGGTCTTAAATTAGAACATCTACTTATCCTCTTCATGTAAATTTGGTTTTAAGTGCAACCTATGTACTGATGTTATTAATATATACAATAGTTACCAATTCAAAAAAAAATTGAAAAGTTTGACCAAGTTTGACTTTTTTATTATTTGACCTCCGATTGGATTTTTGATAGTTTTGTTAGCTCCTTTGGGTAATTTTGGACTTAGGAGCGCATCTGGATTGTGATTTGTAGGTCCGTGGTAGAATTTGGCTTGAGATGCCGAAAGTTGGATCTTTTGCAAAATTTGACCGAGAGTGGACCTTTTAATATTGGAGTCGGATTACGATTCCGAAAGTTGGAGAAGGTCCGTAATGTCAAATGTAACTTATGTGCAAGTTGGAGGTCAATCAGACGTGATTTGATAGGTTTCGGCATCGGTTGTGGAAGTTGAAGTTTCAAAGTTCAATGATTTTGAATTGAGGTTTGATTCATCGTTTCGATGTTTTTATATGTGTTTTGAGGCCTCGAGTAAATCCATGTTATGTTATGCGACTTGTTGGTATATTTGATTGGGGTCTCAAGCGGCTCGGGTGAGTTTCGGACGAGGTTCGGAACATTTTCATTTCATGTTGCATTACTGAAAATTTTTGGTTTTGGTATGACCGCACCTGCTGCTGGTTTGCACAGGTGCGATGGCCGCAGATGCGAGCCAAGTGTCGCAAATACGAGTTTTCATTGAGGAGTGAAGGTCAGCAAGTACGGAGGTATTTGCATAGAAGCGCGACCGCAGATTAGGTCATGGCCATCGCAGAAGCAACCAGTCTCGAAAATGCGTGCCTTTTTCCGCAAAAGCGAAGGTCTGAGATGCGGCCACTTATCCGCAAATGCGAAAGAGCTGGACAGAGTTATAAAAATTGAGGGTTTTGTTATTTCTTCATATTTGAGATGTGGGACTCGGATTGAGGCGATTTTTAGAGCAAATTTCATCACAAGGATTGGGGTAACTGTTCTCTACTCAGTTTTGATTATATTTCATGAATCCATCTTTATTTTTTTGCAATTGGTTGATGAATTGAAAGAGGAAATTGAGGGTTTTGGCCTAAAGTTTCATAATATGAATTTTTGAGTTTTGAACACCGATTTGGAGTCATATTTGAGGGAAACTAGTATGGTTGGACTCGTAATTAAATGGATTGTCGTATTTTGTTAGTTTTGTCGAGTTTCGAGGCATGGGCCCGAGCGTGATTTTTGGCTGAATTTGGGATTTGACTTAGGATTGATCTTTATCATTTGTAATTGTTTCCTTGGGCTCTATCTGATGTATTTGAGTAGCTTTTGGCTAGTGTTGAGCCGTTCGGAGGTCGCTACGCGCGTGATGGCATTCTTGGAGCATCGCTTGGCTTGCTCGGTGTCATAATTGGCTTGTTTAAGAAAAGTAACTCTTCTAAACTTAGTGTTAAGAGTATGCAATCCAGAATTATATTCATGTTCAAACACAACTAAATTTTCAAATAGCATTTTCACTTGATTTTTTTTTTTTACTTTTTTTCTTTGAAATTCTACAATTCTTATGTCTGAACGCCCAAGAAGTGGGAGAAATTCAAAAATAGCCATATTTACAAGTGGTCATTCAAAAATAGCCACAGTTTTAAATGTAATCAAAGTTTAGCCACTTTTCATGTAAAAATAAATCTGAACGAAAACACTGTTCAAAATCCGGAAAAATACTCCAGCATAATATACTGGAGTTCCAGTATAGTATACCGGTCCAACAAAATATATTGGAGAGTGGAGAACCGATGCTCCAATCTCTAATATATTATACTGGAGCCAGCAAAGTATATCAGTCCAACATAATATGCTGGAAGTTCATACACAGATGCGCCGAACTCCACTATATTATGCTGGATCGGTCTCTGTTGCAGCAAAATAGTGGCTATTTTTTAATGACTTGGTAAACGCTGACTATATTTGAATGACTAGTCTGAAAACTGACTAGCCCGTGCTATTTTAACCCAAGAAATCGGTGCTATATGCATTGATGCTCCAACAAATTAATTTTACCTTTAAACCCAAATTTTATCGTTTACAAGTCACATAGAAAAATTGAAAGGGGTTGACAAGAATCACTTTTTTTCCCCTTTGACAAGAATCAGATTTTTTCTATATGTCCTTTTTGTTTAGTCGAAAAAATTATTTTTTAGGGATCTCTCTTGTTCATAGATCTTGAAACCAGATCAATATCCATTTCTCAATAGATCTATTTATCGATAGAAAGATATAGTTCTCTATATGGATCTATCTCCATATCTAAATATGGAAGAACCGACACAACAAGGGCGTAACCAACGGAAAGTTCTCACCCTGTCCCCGACATTGTTCTCCGACGATGTCCCGGAGCCACCATTCTCTTTCTTTCTTCAATCGTTCCGACCAGGACAAGTGGTTCGTTTCGTCCTCCTTGACTTTGAGAAAGAAGGGCTTCTATTTAGATTAGTTTCTTAGTAAAAGATAAGGCAAGAAGCAAGGGCATAGCAGCTGCGCGAAGTTGCACCTTAGCGCATCCGTTTTCTTGCTCGTTAGCGCCCCCTACCCCTATTATTTATATTATAAGTCATAAAGGAACTAAAGGAAATTTGACAACNATCTATCTCCATATCTAAATATGGAAGAACCGACACAACAAGGGCGTAACCAACGGAAAGTTCTCACCCTGTCCCCGACATTGTTCTCCGACGATGTCCCGGAGCCACCATTCTCTTTCTTTCTTCAATCGTTCCGACCAGGACAAGTGGTTCGTTTCGTCCTCCTTGACTTTGAGAAAGAAGGGCTTCTATTTAGATTAGTTTCTTAGTAAAAGATAAGGCAAGAAGCAAGGGCATAGCAGCTGCGCGAAGTTGCACCTTAGCGCATCCGTTTTCTTGCTCGTTAGCGCCCCCTACCCCTATTATTTATATTATAATCATAAAGGAACTAAATGAAATGTGGTAGGAAAGAAAACAAGAAAAAGGAACAATGAAGTTATTCAAACTACTATATAAAGATATTACTCTGATGACCCCAAAAAAAAAGATATTACTAATATATATTCTAAATCACATATAAAAACTGAGTTGGTTAGGTGAGCGGTTCGTCCCGTGGGAGACCTGGAATTGATTTTTCTCACATGCAGCTGTTTAACAAAAAATTGGAACTTTGGTCAAAACTTATTTTAGAAGAACTCGGTTTACTGATAATCAAATAGAAATAAGAATAATTGAGAAATAACAACTGAACGCAAATTAAATCAATGTATTCCAATAATATTTCGTGTCTTTACAAATGATCAGTCTTCCTCTTCTATAGCTATTTCTAGGTGATACGTTTTGCTTCTGTCATAATAAGACCATTATAGACAATTAATGACATTTAATGCTACATTATAATTAGTAATCATTGTAATTCAATACAGATTCTCTAACGTTTTCTGTACTTAATGCCTATTAATTAGTGTATCCGTACCATTTTTTGCTATCAAGTTCATTCTCTTATCTTGACTTTCGAATATAAAGAGGTCTGAGCATCGAGTCTCTTAAATATCTGCTCATGTCTGTTGCAACTTGTGCCTCTTTAATTATTCTTTGCTGATTGTTATTCTTTGACTAGTCTACGTGTCGTGACATGTCATTTTCCAATCAATTCTATATATAAACTAATTTTTTCCCAATACAGCAGCCTCCTCAGTCAGAGCTCGTCATATGGGGCTTGTCTAATGCGGTTTACATCTCCTGTGTGGTTTGCGAGCTATTACACAATAACCAAGTTACCCAGTGTGTACCTGAAGGATAGCGATTGGGGATTTTTCCAAAAATTTTCCCGAAAAAATAATCTACCATGATTCATATCAATCTTAATTTCCTTTCGTGTCTAATTCCTTCTACTTTCTTTAGAAACCATCCAAAAAAAAAGGCAGCCTGATGCACTAAACTCCTGCTGTGCACGAAATTCGGAAAAGGGTCGAACCACAAGAGTTTATTGTACGCAACCTTATCCTGCATTTTTTTTTCTTTTCTTTAGAAAGAAGAAACAAAAAGATAAAAGAAGAGTTCGAACAACTATCCCTTGTTTGGTATGGAAGATACAAACTCAAAAATAAAAATACAGGAGGGAAATATTTTCTTCTTAAGCTCACAAACTTTCTATTTACAAGGTTAAGACTTGGTTTTCTTCACTTTTCTCCAATTCTTCAACCAAATAACTTTAAACTCATTCTCCCTCTTATGTTTTCTCTTCCATTCTCCTTCACTTCATCCCCTTTCCTATCTTCTTCCTATAAAGGAGTTCACAGTTAATATTTTTTATAACGATTGTGTTTGGGTTAGATTGTGCTCGCGCTTCGACTAATTTCACTGGGTATCTGCCCCTTCCGCCGGCACAGATAACAGATAACTCTATCAACCAAAACTTAGAAAAATAGGATGAACTAATTTATTAATGTTTTACATAATTCTTTAGCCACTTTATTGACCGCTAGGCTACATACTTAGGTGCCGAAACTCATAACTAATTAGTCTTCCTATAATATATCAATTACAAGCCATTCATTACACTTCAAACATTGTACCAGAAATCCAAATTACATAGTGCTAAAAGTGCAGATATCAGTACACCACAGGGTCATAGGCTTATACACACAGGGCCATAGGCTTATACATTTATCACATAGACAAATAGAACTATTACAATATAACCAGTTAGTAGTCCAAACTAATATAGATCAACAATCAAATCGTGAAATGCATTTCGAGAAATCTTCGTTGAAGGTTCACGATTAACTGTTGCTGTGAAGGAAGTTGAGGAGAAGTTGATTAACCTCATCAGGCATTTGTTCTTGAACGAAATGAGTTCCTTCGGGCATAAAGATTATCTCCACATTTGGAACGAAACTTTTCAGTTTTTCGCTCCTGGTGTAATCTTCGATTCCAGGAAATTTCAGGACGTAATCCTTCTCGCCCATTAGCAGCAGTGCTGGAACTTGAATTTTTGGATCTGCATTTAGGTTCAGTTGTTCGCCCATCGCCCTATAACCAAAAGAAGTTCATACTAAACCAAATTAAGAAAATATCAGCGAAGTTTTCAATAGCTAACCAATTAGTAATGAATCCCAAAGTTGAATCTGCTGTGAGTTATCTACCTAGTACAAGCTGCGAGAACCAAAAAAAAGTGCACCCTGGTACACTAAGCTTCCGCTACGTGCACAAGCTGCGAGAATAACTTGCACAAAACAATAATATTTGTGACAACTGAACATCTCCTATTGTCAGTTTCATGGATCCAGTTATTATTGTGGCATGTCAGTTAGAGGCGGAGCTAGAAGCCGATTACGGGTTCCGCGGAATACAGTAAGTTATGCTCAAACAGTGTATTTGTTTTAAAACGTTCAATAAATATGTACAAATATTCAATTTAGAACCCAGTTATTGCTATTTGAAGTCATCGTTCTAAAATTCAAAACTCATAAAGTTGAAATCCTGGCTCTGCCTCTCTGAAATGTCAGTTTAGTTTAGAGATGGATCTAGAGTGAGTTCTGAACTCGTTTTTCGGTCAAACAACATATTCATTATGCAGAAATTTTAAAATGAATACTTATAATAAGATCACCTCGTACTGAACTCACTAACTCTAGATCTAGATCGTACAAAGTCATAGGAATACAAGCATTTCGGTACCTATAAGGAACCTGCAAAGCTGTGTGGAAACCGGATTTCTCGTATAAAGCTCCGTAGATCGCCAGATCTTTTTCGCTGAACCAAAAGGGCAGAGGAGTGCTTGATTCCACCAAATCCAAGATTTCCTGATTTTCGTCAGCTATTGGTATTTCACTTCTAGAGAAGAGAATGTAGATTTTCCTTACAACTGTTTTAGCATCAAATCGACCGAAATCAGCTTCAGCTCGCCCAGGTTCCTGCGAAAAATTAAGAATCTCAAATAGATGTTGACGGCCGCTAGAATAGGTTGATTGTGAAGGAAGCACAATATCATAAAGGAAAAACCATACCCTCCATCTGGAAATATAGAAGCCTTCACTAAGATATTTGTCGTAGTCGGATGGACCTGGGAGCATAAACGGCACTCCCATGGTAACGAATCCAGAGACCCTCTCCTCATGCAGAATTACAAATACAGAAATAACAAAAGCTCCAAAATCTTTACCAACGAGAAAAGCCTACAAAATGTGTGCATATACATTTGTTAGGCAAAAGAGAGTGTGATGCGCAGAGTTGTGCACTTTACACAGTAATATTCCTTCCAATATCGGTCATATAACAACTATTACGCCTCAATTTCAAGCAAGTTGTCGTCGGCTATATGAATGCTCACCGACCAAATCACTCTATTTAAGCTCATTTCAGACCAATATTTTAATAAATATACATAATACCACTAGAAGTTCACTATCTTGGTTAGTACTAACTGAAAATATGTATTGTAACAATAACCATGTCAAATTTTATTTCTACGTGAACTTGTGCTAGTGTAGTTTTTACCATCGTCCTTGAAACTTTGTTCTTACTTACCATTCGGAAGGACACAAATATGCTCTAGGAAGCTGGAGATAGCATGTTTGCTGCTAACATATCGCTATTACAGATAAAGAACAATCTAGATTTATATTGGAGAGCAACACACACAGACTATTTCTGCTTTATACTTCCTCCGTTTTGAAACAAATGAATCTATTTCCTTTTTAGTCCATTTAAAAAAGAATAACCGATTTCTAAATTTGGAATCAATGTAATGTTAAACTTTATTTTACCTTTAATAAAATAATTTATACCCACACAAATATCTATGGATTGTTTTAGACCACAAGTTCCAGGAGTCTTCCATTCTTTCTTAAAGTCAAATAGGTTCATTCTTTTTTAATCGGAGGGAGTATTATACTGCCAAAGTTATTAGAAGCATAACACAGTTGCAAGTTTTACAGGGTAGATAATAGCAGCATAACGAGCACGAAGTCACCCAAGTTTTTGACTGACAAATGTTATGTTGACTCCTGGAGTCTAGTCTGCTTAAAGCCTTAAAGATATTTCAAGTCACTCAATATTTGATTTGTCAGGATTCATGAATTTGCAATTTTCTTGACAAGCAAAATCAAGCCTCCTTATTTCAAGAATATTGCTGATGAACTAATACAAGATGAGTTTGAATTTCATGCACCGACACCATACAAAAATATATTCAAAATCAAGCGACTTACAAAGTAATTGCAGGTAAATATTAATTTTTGATATGCTTTAATTTGTAACCTGACAAAAAATGATAACTAACTAATATAATAGGTTAAACTACAATGACTGAGTCAAAAATCTTTATCCATCCTCTCCTGACATTAAATATAAAATTACTAATTGATTAAGTTGAAAATAAATAGTAGCAAAAGAAAGGTTACACAAGGAAGTTCATTATTTCATATTTTGGTCCAACAACGACAACAACAACGAAAAACAAAATAGTACATTATTACAAGTGGGGTTTGGGAAAGTTAATGTGTATGCAGATTTTACCCCTTCCTTCAGGAGACAGATAGACTGTTATTTTGGTCCATAAAAGATACGTATTTCAGAGTGAGGGAACCTTCAGCCTCTTCAAGCACTATCTAATACCCTTAAATTTCCTCTTCTTTTTTTTTTTTTTTAAATTTCTTTTAACCTGTTAACATTGACCTCATAAAGCCACACAGCTCCCCCCCCCCCCCCCCCCC
>MU670314.1:22845-62948 GCA_026770625.1 Nicotiana glauca
CCAATTTGAAGTGTTTGTTGCAGCTAACACAGTGATCCATTCTTTTAAAAGGAAAATTTACTCTAGAGTTGATTTTTACCACATTGAAAAGGAAAACAAGATCTTTCATATTTGTAACTAAAACAAAGTTTCCCCTTAACCAAAGATCTCATACTCGAGTCTGAAAATTGTAAAGGATAGCTTAAGTTAACTATAATCAGTATGTTAGTTAGTTGTAACCATGGTTAGCTATTGTTTCAGTTAGTTGGATAGGTGGCAGTTATATACACTTGTATCAGCTTTATTTTGTGTAAGATTGAATGAGAAACGCTTCCAATTTGCTCTCTCAGTTTGACTCTTTTCATCCTATCTCACAAATTCAACCGACACACAGATTTAACATGGTATCATAGCAATAATCAAGCGATTCTAGGGAGTTCTTCATGCAATTGCGGAAGAAATCGAGAGAATTCGCTTCGTTTTTGTTTTTTTTCTAACCCTAATTTTACAATCCTTCGATCAAATTTCATGGCAATTTCTGATGAATCCAGCAGTGTTGCTACCGGCGATAGAGTTTCTGGCAACGGAATTACCGGAGGGATGGTCATTCTCGATCACAGTCACCCATTATATCTGCATCCTTCGGACGGACCAGAATCAATGTCGGTGGGTATTTTATTGACTGGTATGGAAAATTACACTCTTTGGAATCGAGCAATGAAAGTGGCTCTATTGGGGAAGAACAAGCTGTGTTTAGTTGATGGTTCAACATCCAAAGCTGATTTTGGGCCGGCACTTGCACATCAGTGGGATCGTTGTAACGCGATTGTTACCTCGTGGCTAATGAGTAATGTAAGTCAACACCTATTGACTGGAGTACTCTTCTCTACAAATGCTCAAACTGTTTTCGCACAACTCAAAGAGAGATTTGAAAAGGTGAATGCTTCTAGACTCTACTACTTGCACAAGGAAATTTTTACCTCTACCCAAGGTATATCATCCGTATCTGTTTACTTTACTAAATTGACGGATATATGGGCTGAATATGATTCGATTCTGCCACCACCACCTGCAAAAGATTATGTTGAGCAATTAGAATTTCAACGTCTGCTACAATTCCTAATGGGATTAAATGACAATTTTGAGCAAGTTAGAAGTCAGATACTTATGATGCCTATTGTGCCAACTATTAATCAAGCGTATGCAATGGTCATGCAAGATGAAAGCAGACGATTAATTTCAGGAAACAATTTTGGGGGGACTGGACATGTTGAACCTACTGCAATGTTCACTGTACAATCAGGGAACAAGCAGAGAAAAAATTATAGCTTGGAGTGTGATATTTGTCACTTGAAGGGTTACACGAGAGAAGGCTGTTACAAATTGATGAAATGTGAATTTTGTCACAAAACAGGGCATTTAAAGGAGAATTGCTACAAGATAGTTGGCTATCCTTCGGATTTTAAGTCTAAGAGGAAGGCCAATGCAGTACAAGTAGAGGCAAATACTACACAACTGGGAAACAAATTAGTACCTGGACAACTATTAACACAGGAACAATATGCTCAAATTTTGCAACTGCTGAACAAGACTTCCATTGGAGAGACCAGTTCTAACATAGCAGCAATGGCAGGTAAATTCCTTTGTTGCAATGTTCAGATTCCCAAATGGATCATAGATACAGGTGCTATGAATCACATGATAGGAAATGACAAATTGCTAAGAAATGGCATGTCAGTAGGTAATGGAGGACAAGTACAGATGCCTACAAGGGACTCTGCCAAGGTTACTCATGTTGGGGATTGTCAGCTTACCGGAGGTGACACTATTAAGAATGTCCTTTGTGTACCTGCGTTCAAATTCTATCTTTTGTTCGTATCCAAGGTGACAAGAGAGTTGAATTGTTTTGCTTCCTTCTTTCCCACCTTTTGTGTTTTTCAGGATCTGGGAGGGTGAAAAAGATTGGTAAGGAGGAAGAGGGATTGTATAACAAAGGACCCTGGAAATACTGGAGACATTTGGCACAGGAGAATGGCACATGTGCCTATGCAAGTTCTCAGGAAAATCTCTAGTTTTAGTAGTAGTATTTTGTCAAATAAATGTGAAGTTTGCCCTTTGGCTAGACAAACTCAAGTACCTTTTCCAGTTAGTCATAGTAAGAGTTTAGATAGTTTCAATTTGATACATATGGATGTTTGGGGCCCTTACAAAGTAGCTACTCACAATGGGATGAGATTTTTTCTTACCTTAGTTGATGATTGTACAAGATGGACGTGGGTATTTCTTATGAGAATGAAATTTGATGTTTTTTTGCTTAAAAACTTCATTGCAATGGTACAAACACAGTTTGGCAAGACTATAAAATCGTTTAGATCCGATAATGGGAGTGAATTCTTCAATTCTCACTGCAAAGAATTATTTCAACTACATGGCATTCAACACCAAAGTTCCTGCCCATATACCCCACAACAGAATGGAGTGGTTGAACATAAGCACAGGCACATTCTTGAAACAGCCAGAGCCATTAAGTTTCAAGGACATTTGCCAACTAGATATTGGGGAGAGTATGTAGATTCAGCAGTTTATATAATCAACAGAATCCCCTCCACAGTGCTTGCCAATAAGTCACCCTATGAATTACTGTATCACAAACAGCCTTCCTTCTCCCACATGAGAGTAATTGTTTGCCTATGCTTTGCCACCACATTGCCTAGGAGTGATAAGTTTGGAGCTCGAGCAGTGAAATGTGCTTTGCTTGGTTATGCTGTGCATCAGAAAGGTTACAAACTACTAGATCTTGAACACAATGTTCTGTTCACAAGTAGAGATGTGACCTTTTATGAGGAGGTTTTTCACTTTCAGAATCCAGAAGTTGAGACTGAGCAGCAATTCTTGGATATTCACGATCTATCCAGTAATGCTGCACTGGAGGAGCCTATTCCACCATGTTCTGCTTCTATTCCACCATGTTCTCCTCCTTATTCTCAATCACCTTCTTCACTTGAATCAAATTCTTCTTCAGCTGCTGATTTGTCCGAATCAATTGTCACTCCAGCCCACACTAATGATGGCACAATTCAAGCCACTCTAGCTGCACTGGAGGAGCCTATTCCACCATGTTCTGCTTCTATTCCAACATGTTCTCCTCCTTCTTCTCAATCACCTTCTTTACTTGAATCAAATTCTTCTTCAGCTGCTGATTTGTCCGAATCAATTGTCACTCCAGCCCACACTAATGATGGCACAATTCAAGCCGCTCTACAGATTCCATCTGTCCCTCTACCCGCAGCAGTTAGAAAAACTACAAGAGAGTCAAGACCACCTATATGGCTTCAAGATTTTGTGAGGACTGATAAGGTCAAGCAGTCCAACTGTTGTCAATATCCTATCTCTGATGTGATTGGATATGATAACCTATCTCCTAAATATCAAAGTTATCTCTCAAATTTTTCCCTTGAAGTAGAACCTGCTAACTACTATGAGACCGCCAAAGATAAAAGATGGGTAGAAGCAATGCAAACAGAGATCAAGGCATTGGAGGATAACAAAACCTGGGAGCTTGTTCCCTTGCCCAAAGGAAAGAAAGTCATTGGATGTAAATGGGTTTACAAATAAAGTATAAGGCTACAGGTGAAATAGAAAGATTCAAAGCACAGTTCACTGCTCGAGCTCCAAACTTATCACTCCTAGGCAATGTGGTGGCAAAGCACAGGCAAGGGAATAAACCTGGGAGCTTTTTCCCTTGCCCAAAGGAAAGAAAGCCATTGGATGTAAATGGGTTTACAAAATAAAGTATAAGGCTACAGGTGAAATAGAAAGATTCAAAGCGCGATTGGTGGCTAAAGGGTTCAACCAAAGAGAAGGTTTGGACTATCAGGAAACATTTTCACCTGTGGTGAAAATGGTTACTGTTAGAAGTGTTCTTTCGTTAGCAGCTTCAAGGCAGAGGCCAAGTCACCAAATGGATGTTTACAACACTTTCTTGCAAGGAGACTTGTCAGAAGAGGTGTACATGAGCATACCACAGGGCTTCAATAAATCAGGAGATAAATCATTGGTTTGCAGGCTGCATAAATCCCTCTATGGACTTAAGTAGGCCTCAAGACAATGGAATCTCAAGCTCACATCTGCTCTCATTGACTCTGATTTCCGACAGTGTCATTTGGATTACTCATTATTCATTAAAAGGGAAGCTGGGAAAATGGTCGTTGTCTTGGTTTATGTAGATGACTTGCTTATAACTGGTGATGATATGCAACTGATACAATCCACCAAAGCTGCTCTTCAACATAAATTCAAGATTAAAGACTTGGGGGAACTTAAATATTTCGGGAATTGAATTTGCAAGGAGCGCTGAGCGGGTCTTGATGCATCAGAGGAAGTATTCCCTTGAGTTGATTGCTGACTTAGGGCTCTCCGGATCTAAGCCTGCCACTTCTCCTATGGAACAAAACCTGAGGCTATCCAGCATTGAATTAGACTTTTATGTTGGGACCATTGATGATAAACCTTTGGATGATCCAGGTCCTTATCAAAGATTATTTGGGAGGTTACTATACCTCACAATCACTCGACCAGACATTTATTTTGCAGTCCAAAATCTTAGTCAGTTCATGCATTCTCCCAAGGCCTCTCACATGGAAGCTGCCTTGAGAATTGTTCGATATATCAAACATTGCCCAGGATTGGGGGTTTTGCTGAAGTCACATAGTTCTGAGTCCTTATCAGCATTTTTCGATGCCGATTGGGCTGCTTGTCCCAACAATCGCAGGTCTGTGACAGGTTATCTTGTCAAGTTTGGTGATTCCTTGATTTCTTGGAAGTCCAAGAAGCAGTCTATTGTTTCCAGAAGCTCAGCGGAGGCAGAATATCGCAGTATAACATCTACTGTTGCTGAAGTTGTGTGGGTTCTTGGTTTGTTTCATGAGCTGGGTGTGCAGCATACTTTATCAGTACCTATACATTGTGACAGTAAGTCCGCGATTCAGATTGCTGCGAACCCAGTATTCCACGAGCGAACCAAACACATTGACATTGATTGTCACTTCATTCGTGAAAAGGTTCAACAAGGGCTGGTTCGCACTCTTTATGTCGCTACTGATGAGCAGCAAGCGGACCTACTTACTAAAGGTNCTATAATCAGTATGTTAGTTAGTTGTAACCATGGTTAGCTATTGTTTAGTTACTTGTACAGCTGTCAGTTAGTTGGATAGGTGGCAGTTATATACACTTGTATCAGCTTCATTTTGTGTAAGATTGAATGAGAAACGCTTCCAATTTGCTCTCTCTCAGTTTGACTCTTTTCATCCTATCTCACAAATTCAACCAACACACAGATTTAACAAAAATAAAGTAAGCCCTAGTAGGAAGTGTTTTAATGGGCATATGCAACGCAAATCCGGATTAGCTGCAAAAAAAATCTAACCCTTAATTAGAGGTCTCGGACTCGATTTAGTGGGCCCTACGCAACGAAAATCTGGATTAGCTGAAACAATGATTTCGCTGCATTTTTCCCAAGTCAAACCTATTGCTCTACAACTAATTACCAGAATCCAAGAAAATACACAATGCCAAAAACAAAAGTATTCAGTTTTTAAAAAAAATAATAGTACCTTAGGAATGCTAAGAGCATCGAGGAGTCCAAGGAGGTCATTGTCAAAATCCAAGAATGTTGTTTTTTCAGGTTCTGTTGGCTGTTGAGACAAACCATAACCTCTGTAATCAAAAGCAATGGCTCTAAAACCAGCTTTAGCCATGGCTACCATTTGGTACCTCCAAGAATACCATATTTCAGGAAATCCATGTAAGAATACAACAGCTGGAGAAGATTCATTTCCAATTTCAGCTACGTGAAGTTTCAGTTCATTCACTTCTATGAATTTATGCTTTATTTCTTCCATTTTTTCTTGCTTCCTTTCCTACTGTGTGAGTGGGACTCTGTGTGTGTGAGAGAGGGAAGTGAGATGGCTATTGTTCTCCTTAAATATTATCGGACATTACATCATGGATTGCCACGTGGCAGGCAAACACCTACTAATAAGAGGTGTTACGTACAGATATTATTAACTTTACTACAAGTAGGTAGCTACTGTTATATGTTCCAATAATTTATATAGTAATTTGAGAAGATAGGGTGCACCATTAATTCAAAGATAAACATGCTTGCAAGATTGCAAGAGAAACGTAAGTTTTGAGCGTGAATTGGGATAAGAGGAATTAGATATTTGGGATTAAAAAATAAAAAATATATAATACTCTGATTGATCCATGGTGTCCTTTTACCCATTTTTTATCATGAGGCCAGCAAGTGCTATTATAGATATTAAGGAAACTATGCATATAATAAATTACTAATTTTTTTGGGATTAGCATGGATTAAGTGGCACCACCATTAAAGGAAGATCCGCTTCTGGTAGTCGTTTTAAAAGTTGTTATCAATAATCACATAGACATTTTAAATCTTTAATTATTATAATGACTAAAATATGATAATATATTTTTATATATAAGATCTTTATTTGTGAGGAATAGAGTCAACATACACCAACGTGCATTTTATATATATCACATACACAGTCAACCTTCTTTTGCGTTTAAATTTTTTTTGGCCGTTATAGGTAAAAATTATTAAAAAATTAATTATTTTTTTTTTAATATTACATATAAAAGATAAAAGAATTATTCAATATTTAAAATATCAAAATATATGCATATTTCACTAGTTAAATATTGAAGAAAACTAATACATTATTAATAAATTTATAAATAAACATATAAAAATTTAAACTCTAAGGCAGATATTTTAAAGTCACCTAAAAAATAAATTCTTTCAAGATTGATGGAAGAATTTTGTCATTGTAGCTTTTTTTGTAAATTTCATTCTATTACTAGCGATATAACGCTTTAATTGGCAAAGATATGTGTTCAAATTTTTAGCAAAAAGGTATCCAATAGATTTTCCTTGAAAATAATCTAAGAGCCTTAACAATTAAATTTTCAATCTAAATATTTTTTGGAATTTGTCCAATGGAAAAGACATCATGACCAAATCTTCAAATATTATATCTTATGCAAGATAGAAACTTTGTTTAATAGAAAAGATTGTGTGCATACTTTTAGAATTATTATTAATAATCTTAGAGATTCTATATGGATGTTATAGAGGGCATTTTACAAAGAGCGTTTAGTTATAAATATGGATGTAGCTGTTATAAGTAAAAAGCCATTATAGAGAGGTAAAATATAACTTAAAAAACTAATTTTGAGGAAAACTTGGCTTTTATATTGAATGACTGTTATATATATGGATGTTGTTATGAGAGGTCTGACTGTAAATGTTTACTGCATCTTTAAGAAATACGGTTTGTTATACGGTATCAAATGATTAAAATTTATTTACACCAGGTGTTTACACAAGACAAATAAATATAAGATATATGTCTTGCATATATTCTTTAGAACTTTTACTATCGTTAAGTGAATGCATTTTCACTTTGATTGTGTTGATTTTAAAGGTTAATTGTCTAGTTATGTATAAACACCCGATTGAGAAGTATTAACCAGTGTTTTAAAAGGTATTATTTGGGCGAGCCGCGGGACGAGCCTCAGGGCGAGGCGTACCAAAAACGCATCGAGCCATCCTGGCGGGGCATAAGTATAATGAGGAGTAAGCCCCAAGCTTCCGAAACATTCGTGTAGGCATAAGTCCTGACGTTCTTGGCGTTCATTTGAGGCGTAGGCCCCGAAAACTTTTCAAGTTTGAGCCAGAATTACTAAATAATTACTTTTTTTTTTTAAAAAACTTAAATATCCAAAAATTAACTCACAGTAAACTCTAAAACTAAAAATCACAAAAGTCAAAGATTTTTTCTATTGTTTATCCTAATTTCATGTTCTTTTCTCTTTGTTGTTTACAAAGTAACAAATAAACTTTAGATCTTTATCTCTAAAGTACAAACTACAAAAGTAAAGAGTTTTGTCCTTAATTTTTACTCTGCTTCCACGTTGGCATTTTCCTTTTTTATGCTTCATTTTCTTCAAGGCTTTTTTTTTTTTTTTAAATCATTCTTTATGCTTCGTTTTCTTCAAGTTTGTTTTTTGTTTTCATTTTTTTAATTTATTCCTTTCAAGTTAGTTTTTGGCTTTAGAATTTCCTTTGGTATCATTCTACTTTAGATATGTCTATTTGTATTATAATGAGCTTTCGCGATTTGTTATCTAGATTTATGTATTTAAATAATAATTTTATATTAGTATAATTTTTATTCTTTTATTTTTAGAAACTAGAATATTATTTTTACAACTCTAAGTATTATTTCATCATAGTCATTTTTTAGGTATAATCTTACGTCTTTTTATTTTTTCAAGTAAAAAGACATTTTTTGTATGTTCGTGCATATGTTATCATGTTTATAATAGATATATACTTTTTCCAACTAAACTTACAATTTTATTGATATATTTATATTTATATATTATTTATTTATAAAATAGTAATAATCAAATACCTAGCCCCGTGTTAGATAAAATGTCTCGCCTCACCAGAGGTGGATCTAGGATTTCTAGTATATGGGTGCACTACTAAAAAAGGAGGTTATAAGAATGTATTAAGTTGGAATTGATGCCATCTTCCTCTTGGTAAATAACTCAACCTTCAACCAAGTGCACTATTCAACTTTCTTAGAGCATGAATGCCAATAATTAATATTATACCAATTTTTAAAAATATGTATATAAAATATCTAATTTTGCGGAGAGACCATGAGTTCACGTGCCCCATTATTTTTCCTATAAATTCACCCATGCACCTTATGCCCAAGCCTTTTAAAACACTGATATTAACCGGATAAATTTGTCTAGGTTTGTTAGGGATATAGTAGATATTCCCTAGATCCAATCTCATATTTGATGGCTTGAACATATTTGATATAAAAATATATGGCATCAGATATTCTTTTATCATAGTTATTATTAATTGTTTGATTAACTTGATAAGGTCCTTGATTTAATTTTGAGACTTAACATTGTGATGGAGATCATCATAATGAGAGTGAAGTTTCTTATAATTTAATCTAAATTTATTCTTGATCATAGGATTATTAATTTGGACATTAGTAATCCGGTTAGATCAATATTTATGTGATTTTACTTATTGGATAGAGATTAGTTGATCTCATTAACTAAATCACATAGATAGATGATGCATATAGCGATATGGTCATTGAACCGGCTCATTTGATAATTCCTAATAGTTAGAATTACCATAAACTGTAAGTAGGATATTCTCTTAAAGAATGTGATGTAAGAGTTTTCTTTGACCTGAGATCGTCATAGTAATTGACAAGTTATTTATTGTTCTTTGATACTAGACACCTATAGCCCTAGGGCGATAGTTGAAAGGATATCGGGGACGATTAAATACTTGTAGAATTAGTGATTAGTCAAGATGGAATCTGTCAACTCTTGGTAATGAGTTTAAGCTCCATGTTGTTATGAATTATAGAACGACCAAATTAAGACCTTGGCCACAACAATTGAATGAAAGAAGAAAAGAGTTTCTTAGTTCATTAAATGGTCGATTATATTTGACATGAACACATAGTTGGTCGCCTATTAGGATTCGACAGTTAAACCATATCCTAGGGTGACTCAGAGCTATAAGAACAGAACGAATTATTACATTATTCTTCTATTGGTTCTTGAGAGTAAATTTATACTTCATTCTATCCGGTCGTTAAGGAGTGTTGCTAGACGCCACCCTTGATTAGTATATTGATGTAATCAATTTACTACCGGCTTAGTATTGAACCTATGGGGTCGCACACTAGCGAGTGTTCTGATCTTTACTAAAGGGTTAATTAATTTATTATTTGATGATTAAATTAAAGAATTTAATTAGTGAAATAAACTTCATTTTTTAGTCCAAATAAAATATTATTATATTCTTTGCTAACACAGAGGTTATAATTAATATTGTGAATGAATTAAAATTTTCTATTTGGAATAGAAAAGTAAATTATTTCTTTTGATATATATATATATATAATTTGAAATTGGATTGTAAATCCCATAACAAAAGCCGACTGCATGAAGTCCATTGGTTGTGGAATTTGAACTTTGCAAAATACTAAATAATGACTTATAAGAAAATCCAATATTGAATTGGATTTGACATTATTACAACGGAAAAGGGTCATAAATACCCTTAATCCAATACAATTCCAACTTTGACGTTGGACTAAATGGAAAGTCCAAGTAGAATTCGGCAAAATCAAACCCATTAAGAATGGGTTACCGCTAAACACACTTTGATTTCTCTCTCTAGAATGATAGCTTCTCTCAGCTCCACTGATGACGAGTAAATCGAAGCCTAGAGGGAGGGGGCAATAATCGAAAGGTAGCAATCAAGTAATAAGTGGAAAAATTAGGAGTATCGGACTCTACAAATGCAAAGAAACAATGTAGCATCAACGCAATCCAAGGAATAATTCCATTGGACCTAACAATACTATCCTCATCAAACATACCACAAAGGAACATACCACAAAGGAGCAATTCAGTGAACACAGAGAGGGGAAGCGAGGTTATAAGCTTGGGGAAGACATCCTGGGCTGACATGTGGAAACGGAAGTCATATAAAGCGAAAACAAAGGTATGTAGTTGAATCCAAATACAAGCCCTAAATCATGGAGTCATGTAGTTGAAGCAATTCCGACTACATATGGGCTAGATCCGAGCAAAACAATAGACAATCACATGAATGTAAAAATTACATTGGATGACATCAAAGATGAGGTGGATTATTGGGCATTTGTGGTGGTATGCTATGTCCTAGGTTCCAATCCTCCATAACCAGTAATGGATGGCTATTTTAGGAGGATATGAAGGAAATTGAGAATTGATAAAGTTGCATATATTAATCGAGGGGTATTCATTGTGCGATTTCATGATATGTAGGATAGAAATAGAGTAGTAGAAGAGGGAGCCCAAATGTTCGATAAAAAGCCAGTCATACTTAAAGCATGGAAACCATATATGGACTTCACTAAAACTCAAATGGAGAAAATACCTGTGTGGGTAAGATCACCGGGTCTGGACACCAAATATTAGGACAATGCTGCACTAACTAAGTAGCAAGGCTGATTCGTCAACCTCTCAAAACAAATAGTGCAATTACGTAAAGAGAAAGATCAACATATGCTAGAGTATTGGTGGAGATTGCGCTGAATCAAACATACCCTACATCAATAATGTTTGAGAATGAGTATGGGGAAATGGTGGAGCAAATTATGGTCTATGAGTGGAAACCTGCGTTGTGTGGAAAATCAGGAAACTATGAGCATGAAATGAAAGAGTGCAGGAAATTCCTTAAGGAAGAAAAGGTCAAAAGGAAACAAAAATCACCAGGGACAAGGGAATAAAAATAGCAAGGAGATTAATAATGAAAAGGAGAAGGCAGTAGAGGCGAAGACCAAAAGTGATGCAGAAAAAAGGGTAAATCAGATCAAACAAATAACAGACAAGCAAGGTAATCAACAAAGATTCAAATCTGGCAAATACATAGCTAAAGGGGTGACAATGCAGAATGCAACGATAAACCTAGGAAACACTTTCTCTAGCCTAATGGAAAAACAATTAACTAAAGAGAGGAACAAGTACTCAGGAGAACCTAACTCTTCTGTCCCTGAAGGAGAGCAAGGTGCAAGGGAGCCAAGACTTGGAAAGGGTGGGGGAATCCCTATCCCAACGGATAATATAGGGTTATGGATTACCAAAGGACTAAATAACCCTGCCAAACAAAAGGAGATAAAGCTATTCATGCATAATGCTAGGGTAGGGGTATTTAATCTTCTAGAAACAAAGTTGAAGAGAGAAAAAGCTGAGCAAGTCTCTCTTCACCTCTGTCAAGGCTGGTCGTTCAGCACAAATTTGTCCAACATCCAAGAGGAAGGATATGGATTCTATGGAATCTTATGCTTTATGGAGTCAACATAACCAGAGTAACAACAGGGCTTATGCATTGCAAATTATATCACAGAGGGACTGGAAACAAATTACATGTGACAATGATTTATGCATTCAATGATGCAACACTCATAAGGGAATTATGGCAAGCAATCAAAGACATTCATGGAACGAAAGGACTTGGGCGATAATGGGGGACTTTAACTGTATACTACACAATGAGGAGAGAAATGGAAGCCCAGTCACAATGGTAGAGATTAGAGAGTTTAAGAAATGTATTGAGGAATACTCATTATTGGACCTTAAATCCACTGGAGCATTCTTTACATGGATAAACAAGCAAAGTGGTGGGAATAGATTACTCAGTAGAATTGATAGATTAATGGTGAATGATGAGTGGAATATTAATCTACCTGCATCAGTAGTACATTATAAGAATGAGGGGTTGTTTGATCACTGTACAACCATTATAAGTTGGGACAAGGGAAACCAACCGAAGAATAAAATGATTAGGTACTTTAATATGCGGAGCTTGGAATCAGATTTCAAGGACAAACTAAAAGCTAGTTGGAGAACTGATAGGAAAGGAACAAAAATATTTGAATTAGTGGGAAAACTACAGAAAATCAAATATACCTTACAAGAGCTGAACAAAGATAAATTTAGTGAAGTAGAGAGGAAGGCAGGTGAGGCAATGCAGAAACTCCAAAAATACCAGGAAATAATACAAAATGACCCATGTAACACCAAGTTGATAGAAGAAGAAGATATCCTATCCCAGGAATGCAGAACATGGAATAATGCTAGAGAGAAGTTGTTGAGGCAAAAATGCAAAATACAGTGGCTGACTCAAGGAGACATGAACAAAAAAATTTCCATAGCATGATGAAGGCAAGAAGGAATTTCAATAAAGTATTCTCTAATGACACTGTAGATGGGCAACACACAAATGAGCTAGAGAGGATAGCTAAGGCATTCATAACCTTCTATGAGGGCCTGTTGGGAACCAACCAAAGGGATATGGAATATGTATATCGCCGCTTGGTAAGACAGGGGCCTACAGTTTCTGCTATGTATAAAACAAAACTAGTAGAGGAATTTACTGAGAAAGAAATGAAGGAAGCATAAGGTGCCATGACCAGATGGGTCTGGTAGTCAATTTTTCAAAGATGGTTGAGAAGGATGTGGTAGATGTCGTGTTAGAATTCTTCAGGAATGGGAAAATGCTCAAAATATGGAATAACACAATAATTATTCTCATACCAAAAAGTGCACATGCCTCCAGTGTAAGGGATTATAGGCCAATAACATGCTGTAATACAATATATAAGATCATCTCAAAGATGCTTCGTAATAGGCTCAGAATAGTCCTCCATGAGCTAATATCAGACAATCAAAGTGCATTTCTAGCTAGTAGAAGTATTGTGCAGAATATTTTCATCTGTCAAGATTTAGTAAGGCTATATAACAGGAAAGCCACAACCAAGAGCTGCTTGATTAAAATTGTCCTTAAAAAAGCATATGATACAGTAGAATGAAGATTTGTAGAGGAAATTTTATATGCTATAAACTTCCCTGGAAGGTTCATTAAATAGCTGATGAACTGTATAACTACAACAAAGTACAGTATTTCTTTGAATGGCAGCTTGTATGGAAATATTCAAGGCAAACATGGATTGAGGCAGGGGATCCTATATCACCACTTCTCTTTGTCATATGCATGGAATACCTCTCCAGAATAATGAAGAGGGTAGCAAGTATGCCATGATTTAAATTTCACACAAAATGTAAAGTGTTAAAGCTGAATCACTTATATTTTGCTGATGATGTTCTGTAAAGGAACATATCAGTCAGTATTGTTGATGCTTAGAGGACTTTATACATTCTCAAAGGCTTCAAGACTATGAACAAATGTAGGGAAGTCTAATATCTTCAGTGCCAATATGAAACAACAAAGTCTGATGGATCTATGTGATATAACAGGTTACCAGAAGGGGACTTTACCATTTAAATATCTGGGTGTTCCAGTTTCATCTAAAAAGCTGAATAGTATAGACTGTGAGGTGTTAATAGATAGGATGATAGCAAGAATCAAAACATGGAGATCAATACACCTATTATATGCAGGCAGAGTGCAACTTATCAACTCAGTATTGATGTATGTTCACACATATTAGTCTTCCATTTTCCTATTACCAAAGGCGGTGATGAAACAGATGACAGTAGTTTGAAGGAACTTTCTATCAGATGGGAAGGAGGTGAGCAACAAAGCACCTCTGATAGCATGGGGCTTGGTATGTAGACCAAAGAAAATAGTGTGACGACCGAAAGGATCATTACCTATTTTTAATTGAATTCTATGTCTTCGAGGCCTTAAAAAACTTATTTAGAGTTGCCTCGATTTGCGTGCGTAGTCCGAGCGTGTAGCCGAAAAGCTTAAATATGAAATTTTGTTTAAAATGCTAAGTTTGATATTAAAATGAATAAATTTAATGTTGGTCAACATTTAGGGTAAACGGACTCGGACCCGTGATTTGACGATCCCGGAGGGTCCGTAAGAAGATATGGGACTCGGGCATATGCCCGGAATCAAATTCCGAGGTCCCGAGCCCGAGAAATGGATTTTAAAAAGAAATTATTAAGGAAAATTAAAATTATATTTGATTGGAACGTGTTGGTATCAGGCCCGTATATTGGTTTTGATGCCCGGTATAGGTCTTATATATAGTTTAAGTACTTTCTGTGAAGTTTGGTTAAAATCGGACGTCGTTTAACGTGTTTTAGATTTGAAATCCTAAATTTGAAACTTAATGAAGTTTGAGGAAAAACTCTTAATTTTGAGGTTTGATTCATTGTTTTGATGTTATTTTGGCAATTTGATTGCTCGGATAAATTCGTATAATATTGTTGAGTTAGTGCATGTGTTTGGTTAGGAGCCTCGAGGGCTCATGTGTGTTTTGGATGTGTTTCGGGATGGTTTAGACTTAGAAAAAGTTGCATAAAGTAGTAGTTCTGGTGTTCTGATATTTAGTTCTATGCGATCGCATAGGCATCATAACGATCACATAGTGTAAGCTTCAAGGTGCCCAATTTTGTTCTATGCGATCGTACAATTTCATCCACGATCGCGTAGCTTAGCCACAATTCATTCAATGCGATCGCATCCTTCTTCCGCGATCGCAGTTCATTAAACCAAACCTGATAATGCGAAGTCCTTTCTTCTATGCGATCGCATTGCTTGGTTTGCGATCGCAGAGACAAGCCTTCCCATCCCCTATGTGATTGCATGACTCTCTTCGCGATCGCATAGAGCATTTTTTGTCCAGTTAAATTTTAAATTCCAGAACAGTGTCATTACGGGATTTCACCAAATTTTCACAAAAACCTTTATTCTCCAAGCTCTTAGGCGACCATTGAAGCAATCCTTCACCAAAACCTCTTGGGTTAGTAATTCTTAGCTTATTTTCTTCCAATTCCTTCAATAACCAATGAATTTCTAGGCCTAAAACATGTGATTTAAGATAGAAAATTGGGTATTTGGGTAGAGTTAGGGCTTTTGGATTTTTCTTGATTTAGACCTCGTTTTGGGGTCAAACTTGAAAATAAATTATATATTTGGGCTCGTGGGTGAATGGGGAATTTAATTTTAATCCGAACCTCGTGTTTTAACCAAGCGGGCCTGGGGTCGATTTTTGTGTTTTTGGGAAAATTGATGGAAAAGCTATAATTAGGCATTGGGTTGTTGAGAAAAGCTTGTGAAAGAAAATTGTGACCTATGAACATCGAGGAGCATTGGCTCCAGTTATATTACAATTGTGAACGTATATGAAATGGTTGAACCCTTTGGAGCATTGGCTCAAGTGGTAAAGTGAGATATGAAATAAAAGTGAAAGGAAGAGAAAGAGTAATTAAATTGTTCCCTTGCCGGGATATTGTTGCTTATTGATTATTTTCCCTTTCCGGGACATTGAGATTATCGATGTGGTAACCTTGCTGGGATTTAATTGTTTAATTGTGCTCCCTTGCCGGGATTTCTATTATTATTTTGTTTATTCTCTTGCCCCTTGTTTGTGATTGTTGCTTGGGTGAGGAAGAGCGTAAAGCACGAACCGTGTATTGTTTTGGTGAGAGAGTGTTAAAACACGAAGGGTGATGCCGTGCATTTATTGCCGTTTGTTATGATTTCTTGTTATTTCAGTTCAAGTGTATTAATTGTCTTATTCCACTATTACTGTGATTCTTATGTTGACATTTCCTTTATTGTGTTAATTGTTATTATTGGGCCAAGGTATCCTTGTGCAACATTACGTCTTGAATTTATGCTTTAATTGCTACATATTTATGTGGCTTAATTGTTACTTGACATTTAGTATACCAAATACTAAATTGCCTAATTGCTCTTAATTGCTACTTGTCATTATTTGTTTTCCTCAGTGATTCATAGTTTTTGTGTACTTGGTGTCTTATGAATTTGTATTAATTGTTGTGTTTGTTGGAGTAAATTTCATTTGGAAGAACTATTGATATAATGAAATGGGAGCGGGTGGTATGCCTACCACGAGATATAATGAAATGGGAGCGGGTGGTACGCCTATCACGAGATTTAATAAAATGGAAGTGGGTGGTACGCCTACCACGAGATTTAATAAAATAGGAGCGGGTGGTACGCCTACCACAAGATATGAGAAATGGGATCAGGTTGCACGCCTGCAACGAGTTGTGAATCGAGAATGAAATTTGCCTTTGTTTTCCTTATCCTTGTTAGAAGTTGAATATTGGTTTCCTGATAATTCTCTTGAGATTTTGCTTTATCTGTTAATACCCGAAGCATGTTTCCCCCTCTCATCTTTATTTGTTTCTTTCTGCTTTACTTTTCACTGTATATTATACAACTGCACAAGTTTATTTGATGGTCTAGTCCTAGCCTCGTCACTACTTTGTCGGGGTTAGGCTAGACACTTACCAGCATATGGGGTCGGTTGTGCTGATACTACACTCTGTGCTTTTTTGCACAGATCCAGGTACCGGACAACAGTAGTAACTCGGGAGTCAGCCTTCAGTTCACTAAGACACTAAGGTAGCCTTGCAGGCGTCCGCAGGCCCGGCGTCTCCTCTATCTTTATTTATGATTTGTTATCTCTTATATTCGAGACAAACAATGTTACTTTTTTTCAAACGGTTGTATGTAGTAAATCTTAGTAGTCCGTGAATGTTGTGACACCAGTTCTGGGTATAGGCATATGTGGATTTTCCTTATTATTTTGGTTTATTTCGTTAAGTCTTCCGCTAAATTACGAATTCCGCTGTTGTTAAATTACTTATTTCCTGTTTATTAAATTGGTAAAAATGGATTTTTAACAAAAGCATTATGGATTTTAAACGTGTGGATTACCTAGCTTCTACGAGTAGGCGCCATCACGACCCCCAAGGGTGGAAAATCTGGGTCGTAACAAATAGGAGGCTTGGGAATCACAAATGATGTGTTATGGAATGAGGCTGCAATAGGCAAGCATGTATGGAATATTACTAGTAAGGCAGATGATCTATGGGTAAAATAGATAGATCACATATACTTAAATGGTAGCTCTTGGTGACAATATAAGCCTCCTAAGGATTGTTGCTGGTATTGGAGGAAAACATGCTCGGTTAGGGAATTAAAAGTAATGGCAGATATAACATTAAAAGTGGATACTTATAGAGACTAGGAAATATGAAAAATTGGCCTTGGAGTAGATGGGTATGGAACAATGGAAATGTCCCCAAACCTAGCTTTATATGCTGGTTGGTTGGACATGGAAGACTGCTAACATGAGTGAGACTGCAGAAAATGGGGACAACTCAAGATACAATGTGTGCAATATGTGATAGTGCGCCTAAGACGATAGAACATCTGTTTTTTGAATGCCAGTTCTCAAAAGCTTGCATACTGACAATGATAAAATGGTTGAATATTGGAGTGCAGAATACCACATTACAAGGCATATGGAGAAGGCTAACAAGAGGGATCAAAGGAGAAACCTGCAGAACATTGGTAAAGTCAGTACTAGCAGCATTGGTATATGCTATATGGAAGGCACGTAATGAAGCATTATGGCACCAAAGAGTTCCTAATTCTGGGACAATTTGTACTCAAATTCAGCAGGAACGCAAATTAAGGAATGATAGAATAGGAAGTAGAATGGAAGTAGAAGGGATAGGGAGTGGATAGATGATTTGTATAGGAAAAAGCCATAGCTCAAAAGAATTCATAGACCAGTTTTGCGACTATGGAAAGATTATAGGTAGCAATACCTAGATTTCATAGTCTGTACAGTTTTAAAGTGTATACCTCATCTTGTTGGGATGATTAATAATATTCTTTTCTTCACCAAAAAAAAAAAGAATGGGTTACTGATTTTTATTTAGAAAAATTTCAAAAGTTATTTTTGGAATAAACGTTTATAAATAATTTTCTCAACCAAATAAGAAAATGGTTTATAGGTGATGTTATATATTAGGGTGATGGGGAAAATTTGCCGCAACAATTCTTGAGAAGAAAATCACTTTGTGAAAGTGAGGGTGAAACATAAGCCAAGAGAGAAAATACCATGACAAGAAAAGTGTTTCTTGTTCTTCTATCATTGAGTTGAGATTTTTGAAAAATATTTCAGCACAATATTTTGTTTAATTTGCTCGCCAGTTTCATTGATCAAAGAGTTGATATCAAGGATGAGTCTCGGTATGGACAAAGGCGGATTTAATATTTCTTGAATATGGGTGCACCATTAAAAAAGTAGAAAAAACTATTAAGTAGGGATTGATCCATGTTCCTCTAGGTGAAAATCCCAATATTCAACCAAGTGCACCATTTTGTGATGGCCCAAAAGGTCATCTCATATTTTAGAACCCAATTCGGGATTTTGAGGTCTTCAAAACCTAATTTTCTTTCTCCCCGATTTGTGTGTGCAGTCCGAGCGTGGTTCCGAAAAGCCTTTATGTGAAAATTTGATAAAATATTAACTTTTACCTTTAAAATGATTTAAGTTAACTTTGATCAATATTTTGGATAAACCAATCCGAACTTGAGATTCGACGATCCCATAGGGTCCGCAGAAAAATATGGGACTTGGATGTATGCCCGAAATTTAATTTTTAGGTCCTTAGTCCAAGAAATGAATTTTTGAAGAAAATTGTTAAACTAAAAATATAATAGATTTTAGAAATTTAATAATGCTTGATCTTGTTTGTATCGGGCCCGTATTTAGTTCCGGAGCCCGGTATAGGTTTAATATGGTATTGAAGTCATGTCTGTGAAATTTGGTAAGAAATGGAGTTTATATGACGTGATTCGGACCCTCGGTTGACAAAATAGAAACTTTAAGTGTTCTTGAAATATTTTATCGATTTTCATGCTAAATCCATAGTTTTAAAAGTTATTTTGGAAATTTGATCGCACGAGCAAGTCCGTAGTATATTTTTAGACTTGTGTGCATGTTTGGTTTGGAGCCCCGAGGGCTCGGGTGAGTTTTGGATAGGCCACAGAGTGTTTTGGAATTAAGGAAATTTTGTGGTATGTTGCAGGTCTGCAGACTTCGCATTTCGCATTTGCGAAGTTCATCATCGCAATTGCAACTTGAACAGTGGCCGCATTTGCTAACAACTGTTCGCATTTGCGAAGACAACAGGCCAGGCCAGGCCAAGCTTCGCGTTTGCGAAGCATTGGCCACATTTGCGAGTGCGCATTTGCGAACCTGTGATCGCAAATACGATACTTGCAACTGTTCAAAACGAGTTTTGGACAGGATTTTCAATTCATTTCTCAAATTTTCAAACCCGAAGCTTCAAGAGGTGATTTTCTAAAGAGCAGTTCTTTACCAAATCATAGGTAAATAATTTCTAACTCATTTCTTTCAATCTATTTCATCTTTTTACAAGATTTCATCACAAAATCTAGGTTTTTCTTGGGGAAATTGGTTGTTTTTGGGTAGAATTAAGGAATTTCGAAATTTGGGTAATTAGACCTCAAATTTAGGTCAGATTCCAAAACTAATTACATATTTGGGCTTGTGGGTGAATGGCAATCGGGTTTTGGTCTCAACTTCGAGTTTTGACCAAGCGGGCCCGGGGTCAATTTTTGACTTTTTGGAGAAATTGTTGGGAAATCTATAGTTATGCATTAGAATTGGTTTCTTTGGCTTTAATTCATGTTAATAAGTTAATTATAAATAGATTCGGGCGGATTGGAAGTGGAAACTAAAGGAAAAGTGGTATTTGAGGCTTGAGTTTGGTCGTGAAATCGAGGCAAGTGTTGTGGCTAACCTTAGCTTGAGGGATTAGGTGTTGTTGCCTTATTTGCTACATGTTTATTTGTTAAGTACGACGTATAGGTGAAGTAACGAGTATCTATACATTATTTGCGGGTCATAGTTTGCGAGTGAGTCTTATACTTGTGACCGTTGTGTTACTTTATACGTATTGTCCCTGCTCAAACTGCTTACTACTCATGTTAGACAAGTTTTCTAATGTATTTCCTAGTTTTTTTTATATTGGTTGAGTATTGGCCTAAGTTGAGGTTTATGTTGTGAAGTTAAGTGATGAAATCGAGTTGTTTAATTATGATACCCTTGTCGGATTGTTATTATTTCTGTTATTTCTTATGTGTTAAGGAAGAGTGATAAAGCACGAAGAGTGATGTCGTGCACATTTCTATTACTTATGTGGTGAGGAAGAGTGATAAAGCACGAAGGGTGATTTCGTGCATGTTTCTATCATTGATTATCTGTGAGGTTGAGTGGTTAAGCACGAAGGGTAATGTCGTGCACGTTTCTATTATTGATTGCCTGGTGAGGATTAAGAGTAAAAGCACGAAGGGTAATGCCGTGCATTTTCTGGTTGTTGTGTTTATTTGTTATTATCGGTTCAAGATGTTTTAGCTGTTTAAATTCCCTTACTGCTGTGATTCTTTATTTTGATACCCCCATAGCATGTTGCCCCTTCTCGTTCATTTCTGCTTAATTTCTATTACTTGTTATTCTGGTAGTATATTGTTTAACTGCACTAGTTTATATAGTTTTTCGGGTCCTAGACTCGTCACTACTTTGCCGAGGTTAGGCTCGGCACTTACCAGTACATGGGGTCATTTGTACAGATACTGCACTCTATACTTTTTGTGCAGATCCCGGTACGGGACAATACTGATCAGAGTTTGGGTTGCTGCCTTCAGTCCACAGGATACCCAAGGTAGATTTGCCGGCGTTCGCAGACCCTAGAGTTCCCTTCCCTCTATTTTAGATTCCTGTTTTCTTTTATTCCAAAAACAGATATATTTTCCTTGAAATTAGTGTTTTTAGAAATTCTTAGACGTTCGTTTATTGTGACACCAGATCAATGGGGTAGTTGTGTTTTAGAGTTTTGAACTGATATAAAATTTCCACACTTCATCTGTTTAGCTTTATTATTATTTATACTATTCTGGCTAATAATTAATGTGTTAGAACTGTATTTGTTGGCTTGCCTAGAATTCAAGAGTTAGGCGTTATCATGATCCCGACGGTGGGAAATTCGAGTCGTGACAAGTTGGTATGAGAGCACTAAGTTGCTTAGGTCTCACAATTCAGGAAAAAGCTAAGTAGAGTCTGAGGGATCGGTACGGAGACGTCTATTCTCATCCCCCAAAGGCTACAGAGTTTAGGAATAACTTAACATATATTCTTCTCTGTCGTGCGATTTGATTTCTCAATGCTAATTGAACTTCTACTATGTTCTTTCGCAGATGGAAAGAACACGTACCGCTTCATCAGCTGATCAGCAGCCCGAGCCCCCAGTGGCAGCTCCTACGAGTGGAAGAGGACGAGGTAGTGCTAGAGGCAAGGGCAGCCCAGAGCTCGAGCAGCAGCACCAGCACCAGCGGCGGAGCCTTAGGTAGAGTTTGAGGTTCTGGCCCAGACTGCTCCAGCAAGACCAGCTCAGATTCCAGAGGGGTTCATCGCTACCCCGGTACTCCAGGATACTCTGGTCCATCTAGTGGAACTTATGAAGAGTGTCACTCATGCAGGCATATTCCTGTAGCACCAGCCATCTCTCGGGTTGGGGGAGGGGTGCAGACTCTCGCTACTCACACTTCAGAGCAGGTGGCTCCCAACTCCAGCAGCTCATCAAGTTGGGGTAGTTCTGTCAGGTATTGTAGCACAGACCGATGATGGATCAGCTATGTCTTCTGATGCTTTGTGGAGATTGGACGGGTTCACCAAGCTTTTCACTACTTCCTATGGCGATACATCTTCAGAGGATCCCCGGGATTATTTGGTTAGTTGTCATGAGGTTCTGTGGAACATGGGGATAATGGAGACCAATGGGGTCGACTTTGCTGCTTTTTGTCTGTCAAGTTCTGCCAAGAAATGGTGGAGAGATTATTATTTGGCCAGACCAGCTGGGTCACCAACCCTTACTTGGGACCAGTTCTCACAGCTATTTCTCGAGAAGTTCCTTCCCGTTACTCAGAGAGAGGAGTACCGCAGGCGGTTTGAACATCTTCAGCAGGGTTTTATACTGTCACCCAGTATGAGACTAGGTTTATTGATTTGGCTCGTCATTCTCTTCTTATACTCCCCACTAAGAGAGATAAGGTGAGGAGGTTTATTGAGGGACTCGCTCAGCCTATCAGATTGCAGATGGCTAATGAGTCAGGGAGAGAGATTTCTTTTCAGGATGCGGCCAATGTGTCCAGGCGATCGAGATGGTTCTAGCTCAAGGTTGTGTCAGGGGTCGGATAAGAGGCCTCATCATTCTGGTAGGTTCAGTGATGCCTCGTCTGGAGGCAGGTATTCTTTTGGTAGGGGCCATCCTCTCAGGACATTTCATTCAGCACTTTAGACTTCTCACGGTGCTTCAAGTGGCCGTGGCTCTCATATGCAGTATTCTGATCAGTTACCCTACATTGTATCACTAGCTCCCATCAGTGCACCTCCACTTCAGAGTTTTCAGGGTGGTTACTCGGGGCATCAGGGTTAGTTTCAGGGTCAACAGTCTCAGCAGTCGAGGTCTTGTTATACTTGTGGCGATTCGAGATATATAACTAGATTTTTCCCTCGAGCATCAAGCAGTTCTCAACATCATGGTACTCGTGCCATGGTTCTGCCACCGGGTGTTCCACTGCCCACTCAACTAGCTAGAGGTAGGGGTCAGGCAACTAGAGGTGGAGGTGGAGGTCGAGGTGTTTGAGATGGAGGTCAGGCCGCTAGAGGTGGAGGTCAGCCAGTAGGAGGCCATCCCAGGCATGTAGCTTAGAGTGGTGGGGCCCAGCCCTGATGTTATGCTATTACAGCTAGGCCTAAGGCTGAGTCCTCCGATAAAGTTATCTCAGGTACAGTTTCCATTTGCAGTAGAGATGCTTCAGTTCTATTTGATCCAGGTTCTACATACTTATATGTGTCATCTTATTTTTCCCCATATTTGGTTTTGCCTCGTTATTCTTTGAGTGCTCCCGTGTATGTGTCCATGCCCGTGGGGGATTCTATTGTTGTAGATCGTGTCTATCTTTCATGTGTGGTTGTTATTGGGGGTCTTGAGACTAGTGTGGATCTCCTACTTCTCGATATGGTGGATTTCGATATCATTTTGGGGATGAATTGGTTGTCACCTTACCATGCTATATTGGATTGTCATGCCAATATCGTGACCTTAGTTTTGTCGGGGTTGCCTCGATTAGAGTGGAGAGGGACTCCTGGTCATTCTATCAGCAGGGTTATTTCATATATGAAGGCTCGACGTATGGTCGAAAAGGGGTGTTTAGCTTATTTGGCTTATGTTTGTGATTCTAGTGTTGAGGTTCCTTCTATGGATTCTGTACCAGTTGTTCGGGAGTTTCCATAGGTATTTCCTGCAGACCTGCTGGGGATTCCACTCGATAGGGATATAGACTTTTACATTGATTTGGCTCCGGGCTCTCAGCCCATTTTTATTCCCCCATATCGTATGGCCCCGCAAGAGTTGAAAGAATTGAAGGAGCAGTTGCAAGATTTTCTTGATTAGGGTTTTGTTAGACCTAGTGTCTTGCCCTGGGGTGCACTAGTATTTTTTGTTAAGAAGAAGAATGGATCGATGAGGATGTGTATAGATTATCGGCAGTTGAATAAAGTCACCATCAAGAACAAGTATCCATTGTCAAGGATTGATGATTTGTTTGATCACCTTCAGGGTGCCAAGGTATTTTCGAAGATTGATTTGAGATCTGGCTACCATCAGTTGATGATTAAGGCATCCGATGTCCCTAAGACAGCTTTTCGCACTCGATACGGGCATTATTAGTTTCTAGTGATATCATTTGGGTTGACAAATGCCCTAGCAGCATTTACGGATTTGATGAACCGGGTGTTCAAGCCCTATCTAGATTCCTTCATGATTGTTTTGATTGATGATATTTTAATCTACTCCAGTAGCCGAGAGAAGCATAAGTAGCATCTTCGAGTCATTCTTCAGACTTTGAGAGACAGTCAGTTGTATGCTAAGTTTTTGAGGATGTAAGTTTTGATTGAGTTCAGTTGCTTTCTTGGGTCATGTTGTATCAGCAGAGGGTATTCAGGTGGATCCTAAGAAGATTGAGGCATTCAAAGACTAGCCTAGACCCACATCATCTACAGAGATCCGGAGTTTCTTGGGTTTGGAGAGTTATTACCGTCGGTTTGTGGAGGGGTTTTCATCCATAGAAGCCCCGATGACTAGGTTGACCCAGAAGGTTGCCCTGTTCAGGTGGTCGGATGAGTGTGAGGCAAGCTTTCAGAAGCTCAAGACAACTTTGACTTCAGCGACGATGTTGGTTTTGCCCACAGGTTCAGGGCCATATACAGTATATTGTGACGCATCTCGTATTGGACTTGGTGCGGTGTTGATGCAGAATGGCAAGGTTATTGCATATGCTTCGCGGCAGTTGAAGATTCACGAGAAGAATTATCTAGTTCATGATTTGGAGCTAGCATCCAATGTTCACGCGCTGAAGATTTAAAGGAATTATTTATATGGCATGTCGTGTGAGGTATTCATGGATCATAAGAGTTTGCAGTATTTATTCAAGCAGAAGGAACTAAATTTGAGGCGGAGAAGGTGGTTGGAGCTATTGAAAGACTATGATATCACCATCTTGTATCATCCCGGAAGGCTAATGTGGTGGCCGATGCTTTGAGTAGGAAGTCGGCTAGTATGGGTAGCCTTGTATATATTCCAGTCGGTGAGAGACTACTTGCTTTGGATGTTTAGGATTTGGCCAATCAGTTCATGAGCTCTGAGCCCAGCCGTTTCCTAGCTTGTACGGTCTCTCGGTCTTCATTATTTGAGTGTATCAGGGATCGACAGTATGATGACCCTCATTTGCTTGTCCTTAGGGAAACAGTGCGACACGGTGGTGCCAAAAAGGTTACGGTTGGAGATGATGGAACTCTGAGGATGTAGGGTTCAGTTTGTGTGCCTAATGTAGATAGACTTCGTGAGTTGATTCTAGAGGAAGCCCATAGTTCCTGGTATTCTATTCATCCGGGCGCCCCCAAGATGTATTAGGACTTGCGGCAGCATTACTGGTGGAGAAGGATGAAGAAGGATATTGTTGCATATGTAGCTCGGTGTTGGAGCTATCAGTAGGTAAAGTACAAGCATTAGAGACCTAATGGTTTGTTTCAGCAGATTGAGATTCCTGAGTGGAAGTGGTAGCATATCACTATGGATTTTGTTGTTGGACTGCCACGGACTCAGAGGAAGTTCGATGCAGTATGGGTTATTGTTGATAGGTTGACTAAGTCAGCGTTGGTAGTTTCCTATTCCTCGGAGCGGTTGGCTGAGATCTATATCCGGGAGATCGTTCGTCGTCATGGTATGCCCGTGTCTATCATTTCTGACAGAGGTACGCAGTTTACCTCGTATTTCTAGAGGGCAATACAACGTGAGTTGGGTACGCGAGTCGAGTTGAGAACAACATTTCATCCTCAAACCGACGGGCAGTCCGATCGTACTATTCAGATTTTGGAGGATATGCTCCGCGCCTGTGTTATTGACCTTGGAGATTCTTAGGATCAGTTTTTGCCGTTGGCGGAGTTTGCCTACAACAACAGCTACCAGTCGAGCATCCAGATGGCCTCCTATGAGGCATTATATGGAAGACGGTATCGATCGCCAGTGGGGTGGTTTGAGCCGGGGGAGGCGCAGTTGCTGGGTACAGATTTGGTACAGGATGTCTTGGATAAGGTTAAGATTATTTAGGCTAGGCTTCGTACAACTCAGGCCAAGCAGAAGAGTTATGCCGACCGTAAGGTTTGTGATGTGATATTCCCGAAGGGTCCGTTAGGAAAATATGGGACTTGAACATATGCCCGAAATTTAATTCTGATTCCGAGAAATGAACTTTTAAAGAAAATTGTTAAACTGAAAATATAATGGTTTTTAGAAATTTAATAATCCTTGATCTTGTTGGTATCGGGCCCATATTTTGGTTCCGAAGCCCGGTACAGGTTTAATATGGTATTTAAGTCATGTCTGTGAAATTTGGTTTGGAGCCCCGAGGGCTCGGGTGAGTTTTGGATAGGCCACAAAGTGTTTTGGACTTAAGGAAATCTTCTGGTATGTTGCAGGTCTGCAGACTTCGCATATGGCTCGCAAATGCGATCACCGCATTTGCAAAGACCCTTCGCATTTGCAATTAGGGGGCTAGGCAGGGGACCTTCACATTTGTGAAGTTCATCGTCGTAATTGCGACTTGAACGATGGACGCATTTGCGAACAACTGTTCGCACGAAAACAGTGGGCCGGGCCAAGCTTCGCATTTGCGAAGCATTGGCCGCATTTGCAAACCTGTGATCACAAATGCGATACCTGCAACTGTTCAAAACGAGTTTTGGACAGGATTATCAATTCATTTCTCAAATTTTCAAACCCTAAGATTCAAAAGGCGATTTTCTAAAGAGTGGTTCTTCCCCAAATCATAGGTAAACGATTTTTAACTCATTTCTTTCAATCTATTTCATATTTTTACAAGATTTCATCACAAAATCTAAGGTTTTTCATGGGGAAATTGGATATTTTTGGGTAGAATTTAGGAATTTCGAAATTTGGAGAGTTAGACCTTAAATTGAGGTCAGATTCTAAAACTAATTGCATATTTGAGCTCGTGTGTGAATGGGTAATCGGGTTTTGGTCCGAACTTCGAGTGTTGACCAAGCGGGCCCGGGGACGATTTTTGACTTTTCGGAAAAATTATTGGAAAATCTATAATTATGCATTAGAATTAGTGTCTTTGGCTTTAATTGATGTTAATAAGTTAATTATAAATAGATTCGGGCGGATTGGAAGTGGAAACTAAAGGAAAAACGGTATTTGAGGCTTGAGTTAGGTCGTGGAATCGAGGTAAGTGTTGTGGCTAACCTTAGCTTGAGGGATTAGGTATTGTTGCCTTATTTGCTACATGTTTATTTGTTAAGTGTGACGTATAGGTAAAGTGACGAGTATCTATACGTTTTTATCGGGTCATAGTTTGCGAGTGAGTCTTATACTTGTCACCGTTGTGTTACTTTATACATATTGTCCTTGCTCAAACTGCTTACTACTCATGTTAGATAAATCTTCTTATGTATTTCCTAGTTTTTTTATGTTGCCCATTCTCGTTCATTTCTGCTTAATTTCTATTACTTGTTATTCTAGTATGTAGTATATTGTTTAATTGCACAGGTTTATATAGTTTGTCGTGTCCTAGATTCGTCATTACTTCGCCGAGGTTAGGCTCGACACTTACCAGTACATGGGGTCGGTTGTACTATTATTGCACTCTGCAATTTTTGTGCAGATCCCGGTACTAGACCATACTAATCAGAGTTTGGGTTGCCGACTTCAGTTCACAGGAGACCCAAGGTAGATCTGTCGGCGTTCGCAGGCCCTAGAGTCCCCTTCCCTCTATTTTAGATTCCTGTTTTCTTTTATTCCGAAAACAAATGTATTTTTCTTGAAATCAGTGTTTGTAGAAATTCTTAGATGTTCGTGGATTATGACACCAGATCAGTGGGGTAGTTGTGTTTTAGAGTTTTGAACTGATATAAAATTTTCGCACTTCATATCTGTTTAGCTTTAATTATTATTTATTACTGTTCTGGCTAATGATTAATGTGTTAGAACTGTATTTGTTGGCTTGCCTAGCATTCAAGAGTTGATCCCGGTGGTTGAAAATTCGGGTCATGACACATTTAGTCTTTTTGGGGTATGGATGCCAACACATAATATTAGACAAATTCTTGAAAATATGTGCATAAAATAACTAGTTTGGCGGAAAGACCATGGGTGCACGTGCCCCACAATTTGGGCTATACATCTGCCCCTGGGCATGGATACGCATA
Organism: Nicotiana glauca; assembly: GCA_026770625.1. Lineage (NCBI taxonomy): Eukaryota > Viridiplantae > Streptophyta > Magnoliopsida > Solanales > Solanaceae > Nicotiana > Nicotiana glauca. Next base: position 51,132 of record MU670314.1, read on the forward strand.
GAGTCTTCGAGCTATCGAAGAATTTTTGAAACGAGACTCTATTCACCAGGTACGTCTTAGATCCGATCTTTAACATGTAAATAAATTTTAATCACAAAAAGATCTTCCTAGGGTTGTTATTGTCTTCCACTCCATGTTATGAATATCAATACACAATCTTTCAAGGTTTTCTCCCCCACGTTCTCCTCAATATTCTTCCATAATTACTTATAAACTTCCATACGAATTTCTTTTTCGTAAGTTACCTACGTATGATCATTTACGTTTTTTGTTGGGTTCTTGTTATCCTAAATTAGGTGACTATTGCAAAAATAGATTTAGTCCACGTCTTAAACACTGTGATTTTCGTGATTATGCATTGAATTACAAAGGTTATAGGTATTTTGATCCCTCAAGTAACAAAATCATTGTAAGCTTTTTTCCCTATTCTTATTTCACCAAAAAATTTACTAACTTTATCGTCGTATCTCTCATCAAGTTTCCTAACAAATTAGGGACCCGTTTATCCATAATAATTTTTTTCCCGAAACTTATCTTCAACATATTTCTTGGTTATATACATTTCACTGAGTTTCAAAAAAAGTTGAAGATGAGTTTCAAATTTGGAAAAGTATTTTTTGTCTCTTTTTCAAGTAAACATATAGGTGTATTAGACTGAATTTGGTTGCTAGGATTAAGGAGTTTGAATTAAAGTTGGTGCATGGTATACTACCTAATCTAATAGGTGGTTGAGTTGGATAGAAGAAGAATTATTACGATAACAATAAGAATTGGAATAAGAAGCTAAAATAGAAATAATTATGGAAGAATTTGAATGAACTGGTGGCTGCCGTGAGGAATGAAGAATGCACCGGGCTAGTATCACATCCTTAAGAATGTCACAAAAAGGACAATTAATACTACAATATCGTACGTAACTCTTCTTATTATAGTCAGATTATTAATAAAAAATGTCTTGCTCGCAAGGTTGACTGAGTTGGTCGGGTAAGTAGTTTCCCATATGGGAGAACTGGGATCGACTCCCCTCACCAATGTTGTACCGGGCTTGTCTAATGCGATTTATATCTTCTGTGATTTGCAAGCTATTATACGGTTAGCAAGTTATCCAGTACACCGCAGGGTAGCTGCTGCGAGTTTGGGTGGAATTTTCCAAAAATAAAAATAAAAGATGTCTTCTTACAAAACAAGTATGCCACGTGGCAAGCCATGATGTAATGTCTGATAGGAGTAATATTTAAGGAGAGCAATAGCCATCTTTCTCTTACACAGACAAACACTAGTAAAGAAAACTGTTTCACTTTAAAAGTTAAAAATAAATGGAAGAAATAAAGCATAGATTCATAGAAGTGAATGGGCTGAAACTTCACGTAGCTGAAATTGGAAATGAATCTTCTCCAGCTGTTGTATTCTTACATGGATTTCCTGAAATATGGTATTCTTGGAGGTACCAAATGGTAGCCATGGCTAAAGCTGGTTTTAGAGCCATTGCTTTTGATTACAGAGGTTATGGTTTGTCTCAACAGCCAACAGAACCTGAAAAAACAACATTCTTGGATTTTGACAATGACCTCCTTGGACTCCTCGATGCTCTTAGCATTCCTAAGGTACCATTTTTTTTTTAAAAATATCTGAATACTTTTAATACGGAAGGGAGCTTCAGAGTAACGATAAATCAACCACTGATGCTTACATCAGGATAGACTAAGTATATCCACACTCTTGGATGCGGCCCTCCCGCAGACTCTGCATAAATATGGGATACTTCCTTTCAGCGGGCTGTGAACCAGGGGCGTACGTAGAGTTCTACCGACGGGTTCAATTGAACCCATAACTTTCAACACAAGATAAAAGAAAATCATTAAAATTATAATAATAGTAGATATAAATCCACAATTTTAAAAATATAATGGATTCAATGCTAAAATTCTTAAAAGCTGAACCCATAGAATTTATATCATGGATCCGCCTCCCGGGGAGTCATCTAAACCCTTTTAACAGGTTAAAAAGATGCAAGATGATGAAATTTAGAGGTATTTGGTAGTGCTTTAATTAAGAAACTATTATAATATGTTAGTTTTTGTCAGGTTACCAATTAATTATAATGCATATCTTAAAGATTTTAAGTTCTATGAGTTGACGGTATAATTTTTTCTTTTTACACAATCAAGTTATCTCTATGTCCCAATTTATGTGACTATATTTGACTGACATGGAATTTAAGAAAGATGGAAGACTCTTCAAATTCTTATGATTTAAAATGAGCCATGGATAGTTATAAATCATCTCATTAAAGATAAAATGATAATTTTGAAGTTAAATTGTTACTAAATATAGAAACGTGTTTCAGGTTATCATGTATATCGAATTGGCTGAATATCTGTGGTGAGATATCTTAGCCGCAAATGAACTTACTTTCTCCAGCTTCCTATAGAGCATATTTGTGTCCTTCTAAAGATGAGTAATTAAGTGACAAATTTTCAAGCTCAGTCAAAACTACACTGTGAATGAGTTCATCTAGAAATGAAATCTTTCATGGCTGTTCCAATACAAAATTTCAGTTACTGAACTTCTAGTGCTTTTTATGTTTATTTTGTATAATATCGGCACGAGATGAGTTTAAATGGAGCAATATGGTTAGTTAGGATTCATACATATATATAGTCCATCCAACTTGCATGGGATTGAGGCGTAGTTGTTGTTATACTAATCAATATTGGCAGGAATAATATTTTGTAAAGTACATTACTCAGCTCTCATACTTTCTTTCACCGTAACTAATGTATATGCTTGCGCGGTATGTAGGCTTTTCTCGTTGGTAAAGATTTTGCTGCATTTGTTATTTCCTTATTTGTCGTTCTGCACGAGGAGAGGGTCTCTGGATTTGTTACCATGGGTGTGCCGTTTATGCTTCCAGGTCCATCCGACTACGGCCTTCCAGAAGGTTTCTATATCACAAGATGGATGGTATGTTTTAATTTCCTTTATGATCGGAAGGGGAGCCTTGGAGCAGCAGTAAAGTTGTCTCCGTGTGACCTATAAGTCATGGGTTCAAGTCGTTGAAGAAGTCACTAATGCTTGCATTAGGAAAAATTAACTGTCTATATCACACTTCTTCGGGTGTGGTCCTTTTCTGGATCCTGTGTGAATGCGGAATGTTCACCGGGCTGCATAAAAGTAAAAGTTCTAGATGCTTTCAACATCTATTCGACATTTTTTCGCAGGAGCCTGGGCGAGCTGAAGCTGATTTCGGCCGATTTGATGCCAAAACAGTTGTAAGGAAAATCTACATACTCTTCTCTAGAAGTGAAATACCAATAGCTGACGAAAATCAGGAAATCTTGGATTTGGTGGAACCAGGCACTCCTCTGCCCTACTGGTTCAGTGAAAAAGATCTGGCAATCTATGGAGCTAAATACGATAAATCTGGATTCCAGACTGCTTTGCAGGTTCCTTATAGGTAACAAAATGCTTGTATTCCTAATGACTTGGTAGGATCTAGAGTGAGTGCGTTCAGAATCTGTGGTCTACATTATAAGTAGTTAATTTACACTTTTGTCGCGTACGTATACATTGTTCGACCGAAAGCAATGGCTTAGCAGAACCTGATCTTAATTGAAACTGGCATGCCTCAATAATAACTGGATTCATGAAACATACAAGATTATTGTTTTATGCAAGTTGTTCTCGCAACTTCATTGTTAGCTGTTTCTTTCTACTACCACATGATGTTTCTTTCGCTTCGATTTTTATTATCTTCTTGTTGTTATTGCTTGCTGCTATTGCTTTTTTCCCGTCTTTTCTTGAGCCGATGGTCTATCAGAAACAACCTCTCTACCTTCTCAAAATGTAAGGTCTGCGTATACACTACCCTCCCAAGACCTCACCCGTGGGATTATACTTGGCTTGTTATTATTGTTGTTTTGACTTCGCTTGCCTCTACTTTTCATGTCAAGCGTACAAGTCTAGTTTAGCGGGATTTACTTCTAAAGACACAAATTCTTTTTATCTCCCCTATCAAACTGTCAAAGTCGACGTCTTAACCTGGCTTCCTGAGCTCAGTTGATTCATGAAACAGTAGCTCTGGATTGAGGGCTGGAGCTTATCTTATTATTATGAAATGAAAAGGAGAAATAGCTCCTTTTATAGATGTTGAGGTGAGTAAGGTCGCAACTTTAACTAGGTTGAACATTTGGGAAATCGCAACTGATTCAACTTTGGGATTCTTTACCAACGATTAGCTATACTGAACAATTCACAGGTATTTTCTTGAATTTATTTAGTTTAAACTTCTTTTTGGCTATAGGGCAATGGCCGAACAACTGAATGTAACAGCACGACCGGTTCAAGTTCCTGCAATGCTGATCATGGGCGAGAAAGATTACGTCCTGAAATTTCCAGGAATCGAAGACTATATTAGGAGCGACGAAGTGAAAAGTTTAGTACCAAAGCTGGAGATTATCTTTATGCCTGAAGGAACTCATTTTGTTCAAGAACAAATGCCAGCTGAGGTTAATCAACTTCTCCTCAGCTTCCTCCTTCACAACAAGAGTACTTAATCAGTTCAATTATGATCTTCTGAAATGCATTTTAAGCACTACCACATATCATAGTTCTGTTACCAATGTGATAAATGTGTTATATATCTGCACTTTTAGCAGTATATATCTCTGTATAATATAATTATCATAATTTTTATGTAATTTGGATTTCTGGTACACGAAGGTTGAAGTGTAATGAATGATTTGGTTACTTTGCCAAATCTTGAAAATGATGAATTATAACAGTGGTATATATCAATGTGGAACTGAACTGTCTTACATTGTCTTGGCTTAAAATAGTATTTGAAGTATTCCTTCAATTATGCAAACTACTTTAGGAATGGGAACATTGTGCTTTTACTTGTGAACGTGAACGGCAGTCCGGTGCACGAAGCACCCACCTTTTTACAAGGTTTGGAGAAGGGCCGCATCCGAAGAGGGTGCAATATAAGCAACATACCCTAATGCAAGTGTCAGTGGTTGATTTTACGGCTCGAACATTGTATTTTTAATCAGAGAAAATAAATAGAGGAGTGTCAAGAATTTGGAGAAGAATTTGTAAGTTAAGAAAATGATGGAAGGTGAAAATAAGGAGAAGACAGAGAAAGCCATACGAGAGAAAAATTGAATAAAATGTGAAATATTGTCAATAATGATAGATTATATAAGAAGCTGAAATGGAATGCATAGGGAAAACTTAATATATTTAATAGGCAAAATACAAAGAGACACTTAAAGTTGGCCAGATGTCTATGTCACATTCCAGCTTACCAAGTGACAATCTAGACAATTTATGTTGGCTTAAGTGAGCATCGTACACACCTGGATCTAACAAGTCTGTCGCGTGTAATACAGACACGAATGACGTGTCAGATGGACAAATAAAAAAGTGCTCCTTCCTTATCGTTGCCGGTCTAAGCAGAAGGTTGCGAAGTTAGATGTTTAATGAACACATTCGTAATGAGTATGGGTCTAGTAGGTGTACTAGTAAGGAAGCGAGGTACTGAGGTTTGTGTCGACAAGGCAAGTATGGATCTTTATTATCGAATGATATGGGAGACAGTCAAAGCATCAGTCTCAGCATCAACAGAAGAAAAGGACTGACCGATCGCCGTTCAAGAGAGATCCTGAAGGCTCGAACTTTTTGCTAGCTTTGAAACATGGGCCGAAGGAAAGAGGAAGACCAAACAAAGTTGCGGTCAAAGCAAAGAAAAAGATGCAAAAAAAGATTCACTTTAGCTTGTAGCTCGCTTAGCTTAGTGTAGATTGCTTGCAAGACTTGCTGGCTCGACCAAACGGAATCACCGATCTAGATAGAAGGTTCGTTCATTCCCTATTTTTTGAGAGGTTGCTTCCCCCCCTCCCCAAAGCCAATCTCTTTCTTTTTCATACAAACAAAATAAGTATACAACTCTTCAATCTTAAAATTCGTTTCTTGTTCATCTAGATCAATGAGCTCATTTACCCCTCTTCTTCCTCTTTTCATTATTGAACCCATTAATGCCTATGATTTTGTGGTAATTTCTTTTTTAAAATTAAGTTGGATCTTTTAAACTCAAAAAGAATATCAAGAAATTGGGTTTTGGTGGCCAATTTCAATCTAAATTTTCTAATCGCTTCTCTCAAATTAGCTAAAAGAAATTGAGTTTTGGTGGCCAACCTATTCATCTTCACCAGAAATTAAGCTCTCCACCGAGGACCCCTCCCCCATCCCCGTTCCCCCTTTTCTCCTTCTTCACCTTCGTCAATGGTGTTATAGTAAACAATGGTGGATGTTCTAGAAAGTAATAATTGTATGGAGTATAGGATGGTGTTGAAAAGGATGTAATAAGAGGGTGGTGAATACTAGTGGTCTCGTGATTTACAGTGGTGGTCTTTTGGTGGAGAAAAATAGAGATAGAAGAAGTCGGTACCGACGCCGCTAGTAACGGCAGTTGCGACGGAAGTGTTGGTTTTGGCGGCGATTCTATTGTGGGGATTGACTTTCTTCCTCTAATGAAAAATATATTTTCTTACGTTTTACGCGCTTTGGCTCACTTATAAAGTGTTTAGATGGTCACCTATAGAGTGCGAGATACATATTTGGGGCGAATTTTACGTGTCTTTTTGTCTTTTTATTATCTATATCTATACTATATTAAAAATACAAAGGTCCTTAGCGAAATATCGTTCGCCTTTTTTACCCTTAAAAAATTAATTTTACACTAGACAAAATAGTAATTTAATTATTTTTCTAATATTTAGGAATGGTTTTAATTCATTCCCTAATATTTAGTACTTCAAAATCAATTAAAGATTGTGTATTAAATCCTTCTTTATTTGAACTATGTGTTTGGCTCAAAAGTTATCAATATACTTTGTAAGCTTAAAAACAATCAAAAATAAATGAGGGTAAATCGTAATCAAATATAATAAAACCTAGAGATGGAAAAAATGAAAATTATTATAGTAGATCTGATAGTGGAAAACGATAGTATGAACTTGAGAATAAGTATTCGTTAGATGTAGCGATAGAGAGAGAGTAGGAGAAAATAAGAGAGTTGTATTATTCCAGAATCATAATCCTTCCCTTTTACAATGTGAATGTCTACTTTATATAATAGAAGACTTTCCTCGAAATAATCATGAAAGTACAAAAGTAGGCAACGTCTCCTTAGTGGGGACGCTGAGTTTCAGACGACGACGCCTTTATCCCCACGCCCAAACCGTATCCTTGCTCTAGTTGATGTATGCTCAATGGGCGTACCCATCGGTGTAAAGACGTAGAGGGTCAAATTTGACCCTATACAGTTAGTCCCTCTGCTCGTTGGAGACGCATTCGGTAGGCGTCTTTCATGGGTGGAAATGCAAACCCCTTCTTGGGAGAATTTGACCTCACCCCAGGGGCGGTAACGTGAATGAGATGAAATGTATGACATTGTTGAGCTACCGACGCATGGCTCCCTTTTCTTAATGACGTCATCGCCCGCATGCGTCATTATTAAACTTACTCCCGATGCGGTTCAGAGGATGATGTGATGTTCTGGTTTCCCCCGCCCGTTTTGAATCATGCCTTTTCGATCTCTGCGCATCCTAACCCTATAAATAAGGGAAAGGTTCAATTTGTTTCATCTTTCAAACCTTTGGAAAACCTTTTTTGGCTTCCTTCTTTGCCTTTCTTTATAGCAACCGTTATTTCGTGTGAGACTCCTCCACTTTTTTGAAGCCACACTTCTCGTCGTTAGTGCTTTGTTTCATACATAGGACAACATGACAAAATGTCGTCCGAGCAGTAAAAAGACTAAAGATACTGCCCCACCCTCCTCCGGTGGTGAGAAGGAAGAAGAAGGAAAAACCCTTGTTCCCCTAACTGTAGACAACGTCCTCCCAAAGGAAATGAATATTCGAAAGGATTTTCAAACCAAAAGCTCAGTCCTTCCTTGGGAGCATAGTGATTTATTTCAATCCCATCTAGAAAATCTTCGAGCGACACACAACATTCCAGACCATGTGGAAATGGCTCCGGCTGGGATGGACTATGCCAATGCGCACAGGCCTGGGTACTGCACATTGTACGAGTACCTATTTTTGATTGGTTATAGTCTCCCAATTTATCCTCTAGCGGAGGAGCTTTGCCGCTTTTTCAATGTGTTTCTGGCTCAACTTACTCCTTACACCTTGAAGGTGTGCATGATTCTGACCACGTACGCAGCTAAGGCTGAGTGCGACGTCTGAGTTCATCATCTTTTACAGTTATTCAGCCCTGGTTACCTGAGGGGAACCATGCTGCAGTTGAAGAGCTGTGGCACGAAAGGCTTGGTTGTTAAATCTGACGACAAGACCAACCGCCGCTTCTGGCGTAGGTACTTCTACGTCAGAACGGAACACCTGGTGTCTAACCCTGAAGGGTTCCCGGAAAGATGGAACCCAGAAAGTAAGTACCTTTATTTGTAGAATTCATGACTGTTAGTGACCTTGACCATTCGGCCACTGTGATTTGTTTCTTTTCTCTTTTTTTTGTAGCGAGGGCTTCTCCTCCCCAGTTTATTGACAATATTAAATCGTGGGTGGAAAGATTGATACCTTATGTGGAGGAATGTCGTACCTGGGCCGCATTTCGTCAACGGTACGGCCTGTCAGGTAATTCTTCGACTTTGGTTTGGAAGTTCCCTTAGGTTTCATTACCTGACTTACTCGTGTTGGCAGGTCGGAGCGCCCCTAAGAAGAAGAAAACCGTTGTTACCTCGCCTATGGCGGAGACCGACTCTAATGGTGAGGACATACCCTGCGACTCATTCAGTGATGGCGCTCCCGAGGTTCCTCAGCGGGAGGTTGCGCTTGTGGCGGTGTTCGCGAGTGAAGCGACTCCTTCAGTGCCATCCCCGCGGCCTGTGGAGGAGACTTTTGAAGGTGAGGAGCCGCCAGAGAGAAAGAGACAGCGGCTGATAACGGGCAAGGGGATAGCGACTAAAGACAAGAGGGTAAGTGAATCCTGTCAAGTGTCGTGTCCGGTTTTTATGGCCGATGCTATCCGTTCTGGGAGGTCGGCTCCCCAAAGGAGGGCTGTTGCCGATGCCAGCCCAACCCGTGTTTTGGAGAGCAGTTCGTCGGTTGCTGTTGGAGAAGTGGCGATGGTGCCGAGAGGGCAGACCCTGAGGCCGCCCATGAGATGCAGATGGGTTAACGAGGGGTCCAGCCCATGTGGAGATGACAGCGGGTAGGTCCAACTGCCGAATTATGATCCTAGGAGGGTATAACCGGTTACAACACAGTGAGCAGGCTGCAACGGATATGACCCTGTTATGTGCGGTTGCTGAGCGTGAAATGCTGAAGGGTGTTAGTGACGGGGATCTATCCCGAAGGGTTGCTGGCGCGGCCTTGCAGGTAGCTTTCAGTTTTCTTTGTGTGCCGTAAGGCTAACTTCGATGCATACTGACTTGCCTTTCCTCTTTTTCTTTTCTTTTTTAGACTCTCATTTTTGAGGTGCAGAGGAGGCGGCGGGTGCAAAAGAAGGCATCCACTTTCAACAAGGTGGCGAAGAAGTACCAACAGTGTTGTGCCAAGCATCGGGCATTGGCGGACCTTCTTAAGCAGGACCCGGAATTTTGGGTGTTCCGTGAGGGCCTTGAACAGTCGGAGGCCCAACTGAAATGGAGGGTGGTCGAGCTGGAGTAGGTTGATGAGCAGCTGATGGCTGCTTTGGCTCGGAACATTAAGTTGGAGACTCTTCTTCAGTCGAAAGAAGAGGAATTGGAGGTTGGCCGTGGGGTAGCGGCGGAAGCTGCTGATTTGTGGGCCAAGCGCTGCCTTGACCGCCGAACTCGATACCAGGGTGGCTGAGATTGAAGCCCTTAAGCAGATTGCTGCGCCAAGGTCTAATGAGAATGCGCATCGTGAGGCGCATGAGATGTGGGTATACGCCGAGGCCAAATTAGTCGTGCTCGAGGAGTTCTTAGCTGCGGGTCGAGCTACTGAGGCGGAGGTTCAGGAGCAATGGCGCGTAGCTTGCGAAACCTGTGGGTATAGTTTTGATTCCTCAGATCGGGCAGGCTATAACTCTGAAAACGTCAACCGTCTAGGATTCGGCTCCTGGATCTCTGCAACTTATCAACCCGGGGGCAGCGATGGACAAGATGGCGATCACACAGAGGGTGATGGGCGAAATGGCGAAGCCTCTTAGGACTTGTATATATTTTTGTTTTGTTGTATTTCGGAATGTAAATGGGACCTTTTGTACATGTATTTTTTGGATGATAATGAAAGTAGTGCTTTTGCTGTCATTATTTTCCTTTTGTATCTTTTATTTTTGGTATCTCGTCTCCGCAGAGTGGGTGCTCATTTACTTGTAGGATTTTCAGTGTGTTTCTCGAACGTTGTCTGTGTTATCCGCCGGTAGGTTGCGGCTTCGATGCTAAATAGTGGTGGCTTTAGCTAATAATGGCATCACTTCGATTGTTATTTAAGTGCCATTTGTCGTAGTCGAACAGGGTTGGTGTCTGCTGGCGACGACGGCCTTAGCCATAATATTCTCGATAGCCTTAGCCATGTACGTAACTTCGACTGTCGTCGAATTACTTGTTTGTCATAGTCGAGCTGGGAGACTTATTGACGACGATGGCCTTATCCATGTACGTATCTTCAACTGTCGTCGAATTACTCATTTGTCGTAGTCGAGCTTGGTCGACTTATTGACGACGATGGCCTTAGCCATGTACGTATCTTCGGCTGTCGTCAAATTACTCGTTTGTCGTAGTTGAGCTGGGTCGACTTATTGATGACGATGGTCTTAGCCATGTACGTAACTTCGACTGTCGTCGAATTACTCGTTTGTCTTAGTCGAGCTGGGTCGACTTATTAACGACGATGGCCTTAGCCATGTACGTAACTTCGACTGTCGTCGAATTACTCATTTGTCGTAGTCGAGCTAGGTCAACTTATTGACGATGATGGCCTTAGCCATGTACGTAACCTCGACTGTCGTTGAATTACTCGTTTGTCGTAGTCGAGCTGGGTCGACTTATTGACGACGATGGCCTTAGCCATGTACGTAACTTAGATTGTCGTTGAATTACTCGTTTGTCGTAGTCGAGCTGGGTCGACTTATTGGCGACGATGGCCTTAGACATGTATGTAACTTCGACTATCGTCGAATTACGCATTTGTCGTAGTCGAGCTGGGTTGACTTATTGACGATGATGGCCTTAGCCATAATACTTTCGATGGCCTTAGCTGTTTGCACATTGGAGACGACATTGGCCGTTTGCATATTAGAGATAGCCTTAGCCGTTTATACATTGGAGATGGCCTTAGTCGTTTACACGTTGGAGATGGCCTTAGCCGTTTTCACATTGGAGATGGATTTATCCGTTTATACATTGGAGATGGCCTTAACCGTTTACACATTGGAGATGGCCTTATCCGTTTACACGTTGGAGATGGCCTTAGCCGTTTACACGTTGGAGATGGCCTTAGCTGTTTGCACATTGGAGATGGCCTTAACCGTTTACATGTTGGAGATGGCCTTAACCGTTTACATGTTGGAGATGGCCTTAGCCATTTACACGTTGGAGATGGCCTTAGCCGTTTACACGTTGGAGATGGCCTTAGCCGTTTGCACATTGGAGATCATGCTAGTTCAGTCCCTTTGTCATTTCAGTCAGGAGAGCGTATGGAGTGGCTGGTATGATAAACTTGTTCCGCAAATATCTCCAGGTGTCCCCTCTGTCGCCTCATTAAAAACCTCCCCGAGAAAACCCAATTGGGACAAAACTCGGGTAAGGGAAAAAGAGTGCGACTAGGG